>CM021102.1:204378531-204643437 GCA_007115665.2 Sequoiadendron giganteum | reverse complement strand
GATCCTCTTCTTCATTTGGGACCTCAAACGCTTCATCATCTGGAGGTTTAGGTGATATGTCCTCATCACTACCAACCTCTAAAATATACTCGTGCTTAGTGTTGTTATACCTCTATAACATAGCTCCAAGTGGGAAGAAATCAACTAGTGACTCTACCACTTCAAGGGGATCGAAAGATGATAAGTGATTTCCCTCCAAGGATTCCTCATGGAGTTGATCATCAACCATGTGTAAATTATCTGCAAAAGGAGAGGACTCTTGATGATCAACCAATGGTTCGACACTTGGGTCTGCTATATCATTATTAGGACTATATTGTTCCTCTTCCATTGCTGTCCCAAAATCCTCTTGTGAGTTGCACCCAATTGAGCTATCACTTGGTTCTAGTTTTTCTACCTTTAATACACTTCTTGAGATAATAGCAAGGGGCTTTGCATTAGGCTCCTTCACCCGTTCCTTAACTTGCCGCTTCTTGACACAACTCACATGTGAACTCTGAATGTGCATAATCATGTAACCTACACCAACTCAATAGCAACAAAACCTCCAAATCTATCTGGTATTGTAATTTTGACCAGTCCCTCATGAGCCTTGAAATGAGTTCAACCTACCTTTCCAACACTGGATCTTCATCAACACTTGGCGAGGAAGTTTGATGGAAGACTGCTTTAGCTTGTGGCTGATCCCACTTGTTCGGATCTTCCTTTTCAAGTGCTTGATTGCCTTTATCCATAAGAACAACATCCTCAAATCCCATTTTGTTTGGGCACTCATCATTGTTCTCTGCTGTTTCAAGGATTTCAGTCCCTTCCCTTTGAATTTTAGCATATGTGTTGGCTATTCCAGAAGTTGGATATTGCTGATATGTGGTTGTCATTGATATCAACACTATTTCCATTAATGTCTTTAAGGCTGTATATGTCGAGGATATTGAGAAAATTGTAATAAAATAAGTTGCAGGGTGTCGGTGATGTAGTGAAGTTTAGTATGATGGCTAGCTCAGTATATTGATGAGAAGAAGTTGTGAATTAAAGTGATTGTTGACAAGTATATCTAGTTTATCCACATGAAGTTTCAAAGGTTCACATGAAGACTTGATTAAGTTATGAGTATCCGTGTTCTGATAGTTGTTTTGTTGCTTTAGTTGGTGTTCCTAAAAGAAGATGATGCAATTCTAGTAATTTGAGTTGTTGTGAATGCTTGTGTGGTGATTCATGATGCTTGTGGATGTCTCTAGATCATGCTCTATCTATTTTTTTTGTTTGCATTGATTGTTGTGCTCACGATTGGTGATTTTCTTTTATGAGTTCATGTTTTTCATGATTATGGCCGACATGGTGATTGTAGCATGTTGCAGATCTTTGAGGCATAATTGCTTGAGGTGTTTTGTGTTGGAATGATGGATGCATAGGTGGACCTTTGCCAGAAAGAAATATTCAACCACAAAGAAAGTATGATAATGGCATGCAAATATAGATTCTATTATGATCTATCAGATTGATAGATAGATGGATAAATGAATATTTTACAAAGAGTACATATGCCTGATTATATAGGCAAGTGCTAAACCTAGAATGAAAAAGATGTTGCCAAGTGTTCAAATCATACTTCATGTGACAACAAGAAACCCTAACCAACTACCTAGGGAATGATAACAAGATGGAGATAAGTTCTAGAAAAAACAACTCATCTTCTAGAAAGGAATCTTATCTCAACAAATTTATTAAATGATCAAATGCAACCTAGGACTAATATGATTAATTAAGACCTAAGTTAACTTATGCTAGTGTAATAAATAATTAATTACACTAACACCCCCCATAAGTGCAACTTAGGGAGACTAGATAAGCATGCACCTAAAACTAAGATGAATGCAAGAAAGCATGAATGGGTCTCGACAACAAGGCTTGATCAGGTACCCATGTATAAATGCAATAATGAGGTAGAGAAAGAAAACCTAGTAGGACAACCTCCCCTACAATGAGATGACTGCAGCAAAAAAGCACTGGAAGAACACTGTGGAGTAACACTAGAACCGCAATCCGGCAAGCAAAGAAATATACTTCTGTCTACAAGAAACCATATTATAATCATAATAATGAAATAGCAGACCCGATGCCACGGAACACTCGAAAATACCAAACTGGAACAACCCTGGAATCCATAAAGCAATAGTAGATGAAAAGAAGATGACAGAATCTGGAAGCCGTGAATCTCGATGCCAATGTCAAACTGAGACTAAAACTTTTCCATAGGAACAAGTACCACAAAGACTTGGGAACATTAACCACAAATTTAGTGGCGCTCAAACTAAGATGAATCCGATGTGGATCATTAACCATAGGCTCTCAATCGAAAATGTGAACTGATATGAATCTGATATGTGTCAAGCTAAGACAAAATATGGCCAAAAGAAACTAAGAAACCAGATTACAGCCAATGCGAGTTGTCATCAAAACATAATGAAGATCAAAGTGCATGCACACTCTAATTAGATTATTATGCAAAAAACCTCTCCGATGGAACTTTATATCAGTTCATTTATTACAATACCCAATGATTGCAAAAGGAGAGAATGCCTAAATATGCATAAATAGAAAAAAAAGTGCATGCACAAACCAATGTTCACATCTGTCTCCATGATGAAAAATAACCTCAAATTTGTGTAGATGACCAAATCTAAAAAAATGGCCTACACCACTATGAAGTGCTCGAAACAAGCTTTTCGTCAATATCTCGTTTGCCAAAAATGGACATCGTGGCCAAAAGTTATGAATTTTTCAAAAAAAACTGAATTTAGCCTGCAGGATTCGAGTTTTTTTAGCAAAAACGTTTATTTCTAATTTGATTTCTGGAAATCTACTCACTGTTTGTAGACAAAAATAAAAACCGAAAAATATTTTGATGCTAGAAATAAAACCTAGAAATCGTTTTTTGATCCAACAAGCAAAAGATGAAAAATTGATTTTTTTTTAACCTTCAACCAAGAGAAAAATGACGTCCGACGCTTTTTAGACTGCAATTTTCTCCAAATCTGTGTAAGATATGCAAAATCTAAAATATACCCAGTTCAGATTTCGACGCTGGCTACAAAACCCATAAATCATTTTTCTTGCAAATGAGTGAAAACTAGATTTTTGAAGCAAATATTATGACGACTCCAATAAAAACTGGCTTGCAACAAACCCTTGCTTGCCAAAATTTCTTGATCCTGGGATGAACCTTCACTGAAATAGCTCTGATACCATGTTGGAATGATGGATGCACATGTGGACCTTTGCTTGAAAGAAATATTCAACCACAAAGAAAGTATGATAATGGCATGCAAATATAGATTCTATTATGATCTATCAGATTGATAGATAGATGGATAAATGAATATTTTATAAAGAGTACATATGCCTGATTATATCGGCAAGTGCTAAACCTAGAATGAAAAAGATGTTGCCAAGTGTTCAAATCATACTTCATGTGACAACAAGAAACCCTAACCAACTACCTAGGGAATGATAACAAGATGAAGATAAGTTCTAGAAAAAACAACTCATCTTCTAGAAGGGAATCTTATCTCAACAACTTTATTAAATGATTAAATGCAACCTAGGATTAATATGATTAATTAAGACCTAAGTTAACTTATACTAGTGTAATAAATAATTAATTACACTAACATTTTGTGCTTGAGACATGTTGTTTTGGGTCCTTCCTATGTTTTGGATGACATTTTTTGGTCTGCATTGATAAATTGTTTATTGATTTGGGTTGACAATTTGTACACATTTCATATTTTGTTGGGCCGACATGTAGTTGATGTTATCCTTAGTTACAGATATATATGATCGATTGTCTATACCATTTGAGGGCATGGTGTGCGATGTATGATGTGTGTGAATAATGTTCTAATCTTTTGAAGGCAAAAGTAAAGTGTGAAGAAGAGTGAGCAGAAAAATGTGTTAATGTGCTTAACCAGAACTATAATCAGGCATTAGAAGATGCTATTTTCTTAGTTCAAAGTCTTTCGGATGTTGTTCGAATGTGATGATAAGACAGTGAGTCTTCCTTTGGGTAGCGAGCCTTTTGTATTTGAGCAGTGAGCTCTAGGAAGTGTGCCTGAATGCATGTGCATTCCCCATTTATAATACTTTTAACATAGTGTAATTTTATGGACTAACCTCCACCGTGGTTTTTCCCCTAACAGGGTTTCCACGTAAAATTTTTGATGTTATGTGTGTTTTTGATGTGGTGATGGTTTATGCTTTCATGTTTATTTATCAAATCCGAGAATAAGCTTAATAAGTATAATTTCTATGACAACTGATTCACCCCCCCTCTTAGTTGTCTTCCCTTGTGTTGCTAACAATTGGTATTAGAGCAGGTTCCTCTAGAAAAGCTTGATCGCTTGAGGTGATCTGAGATGGTGATATATAAGAAGGATAGTCCAAGATTTGATGGAAAAAATTATTCTCTATGGAAGACTTGAATGGAGTGTCATCTAAGATGCATTGGTGAACCTTATTGGACAATTACAAAGAATAGATATATCATCCCACAGAATGATCCTTCTACTATAGGTGAGATTAAGGAAGCCAAGTACAATATCAGGGCTAACGAAGCATTGTTGAGTGCTCTGAATGATTCCGAGATGAAAAATGTAATGGAGCTGAAGATTGATTATGAGATCTGGAATAAGTTGGAAACCTTGTATGAAGGTGATACCCATGTGAAGATTGCTAAGTTACAAAGCCTGAAAGGGAAATATGAAATGTTGAGAATGGGTGAAGATGAGAACATCACTTCTTTTATGCAGAGAGTGAATGAACTTGTGTGTAGTATCAGATCTGCTAGTGAAATATTGGAAGAATCAAAGATTGTTGCTAAAGTGTTCAAATCCTTGCCTGCTGCATACAAACACAAAGCTGCTACTATGGAGGAGATCCGAACTGTGACAAATGTAACCAAAGACATGTTGATTGGTAAGCTTTCTGCTTTTGAGTTAAGTGAGTTTGGTGAATCTCTTCCTAAGATAGAATCTAAATTCAAAGCTACTATCTCTAGAAAATATAAGCAGAGATATGATCCGGAAGAAAGTTATTCTAGAAAAAATGTTCAAGTATGAGTAGGAAATGAGAGAGATTGAGGAAGAAGAGAGAAAACTAGATAAGATTGAAGCACTTATTGTCAAAATGGTAGCCAAAGGAGAAGGTAAGTATAAAGGGAAATTGCCTCTTAAATGTTTTTCTTGCAATAAGATAGGCCATTTTGCCTCAAGGTGTCTGAAAAGAGTTCCTAAGCCAAGACCTAACAAGCCTAGATTCCAAAGAAAGTGTTATTATGTTGCTGATGAAGGTGTGATAGATGATGAATCCGATAAAGGGAATTTAAGTGAGGATGAATGGGTATTTATTGCTATCAAAGAAAATGATATAGTACCTATTGAATCTACTAGTTGCATAAATGTGGAGAAAGCTCTAGCTACCAGAGTTGAAGAAAAAGATGAAATGGGTTATTGAAAGTGGATGCTCTCATCACATGACAGGTGATAAAATTAAATTTGTGAGCTTGGAAAAGTATGATGGTGGTGTTGTAAGATTTGGTGATGACAAAGATAGTGTAATCCATGGCAGAGTATCCATTTCTCTTGATGGTAAGCATAATACTGATGATGTCCTCTATGTGGAAGGTTTGAAGAGTAATGTCTTAAGTGTTGGACAAATGGTTGACAAGGGATACAATCTTCAATTCAAGGATGGAAAGTGTAGAATATTAGAGAGTTCCAAAAATGTGATTGCATTTGGTAAAAAAAAAAAAGGTAATATCTTTCACCTAAGTACTACTAGTAAAAGTTGTTTGATTGATCAAGTTGATGAAAGTTGGTTGTGGCATAAGAGATTGTGTCATGTAAAATTTGACAATATTATCAAGATAAGTTATACTTAGGCAATGAGAGATCTTCCTAAGTTGATAAACCTACTAATACTATATGCAAGGAATGTCAGTTAGGGAAGAAAACTAGAGTTTCATTCCGGAGAAAACAAAATTGTTCAAATGAAGTATTGGAGCTTGTGCATACTAAATTGTTTGGTCCTTCTAGAGTCAGAAGTTTACAAGGAGACAAGTATTTCATGTTAATTATTGATGATTATTCTAGATTTATGTGGGTTACTTTCTTAAGGGAAAAATCTGAAGCTCTAGAGAAATTTAATATTTTTAAGGCTATGGTTGAGACAAAGATAGGTATGAAGATTAAATGTCTGAGATCAGATAGAGGTGGTGAATTCACTTTTGGTGAGTTTAATTCTTTTTGTGAAGAGCATGGGATAAAGAGACAATTATCTACCCTGCGAACCCCTCAGAAAAATGGAGTTGTGGAAAGGAAGAACATGATAATTCAAGAAGTTGCTAGGACCATGATGTTGGAAGGAAATGTTTCGCATATCTACTGGAGAGAATCTATGAGTACTACCGTTTACACTCTCAACTGGATACATGTCAAAGGTGATACCGATAAGACTCCTTATGAGCTATGGTTTGGTCATAAGCCTACTGTTAGATACTTCAAAATCTTTGGGAGTAAATTCTATATCAAAAGAGATGAAGACATAAGAAAATTTGATGCTAGAAGTGATGAAGGAATCTTTCTTGGTTATTCTACTAAAAGTAAAGCCTACCAGTGCTACAATAAGAGATTGAGGAAAGTAATTGAAAGTGCTAATGTCAAGGTTGATGAAGACACAGTTAGACCATCTAGAATCCACGGATATGATTCTGACAATCAGAATGACTATTCAGATAAAGGAAAGAAAGTTTAGACTCTAAATCAAGTTCAAATCATTCCGGTGAATTAGGAAAATCAAGAGGAAAAAACTAGTGAAAGTGCATAAGTAAGATCAAAAGAGTTTGAAGTTCAAGAACACACTAAGACTCCAAGGTATGCAAGACTAAATCATTCAAAAGATCAAATTATAGGTGATAAGAATAAAGGTGTTCAAACTAGGAGAAGAATTGTAGAAGAATACTGTTTGATCTTAAAGACTGAGCCTAATAGTTTCAATAAAACATGCAAAGATGAACATTGGGTGGAAGCAATGAAAGAAGAACTAATGCAAATTGAGAAGAATGATACATGGATTCTTGTTCCTAAACTTAAGGATAAAAATGTAATTGGAACTACATGGGTCTTTCAGAACAAACTGAATGAACAAGGTGAAGTTGTTAGAAACAAAGCAATATTGGTGTGTAAAGGATATTCTTAGATGGAAGGAATTGAATTTGAAGAAACTTTTTCTCCTGTTGCTAGGATTGAAGCTATGAGACTATTTCTTGCTTATGCTACTTACAAAAACTTTAAGGTTTATCAAATGGATGTCAAGTCAACATTTCTAAATGGTGAACTGGATGAAGAAGTGTATATTGAGCAACTTGATGGATTTCAATTGACTGATCAGGGAGATATGGTTTGTCGATTGAAGAAAGAATTGTATGGAATTAAGCAAGCCCCAAGAGCATGGTATGCCAAATTGGACAAGTATTTGTTGAAGCTTGGATTTAATAAAGGTACTACTGATAGTAATTTGTATTTCAAGATTGATCATGATAAAGATTTGATTGTTGAAGTCTTTGTTGATGATATCATTTTTGGAGGAGATGATAGTTTGTGCATGAAGTTTTCTGATGAGATGCAAAGTGAGTTTGAGATGTCTATGATTGGAGAAATGAAATTCTTTTTGGGATTGAAAATTACTTAGCTAGATAGAGAGATCTTTATATCTCAGTCCTAGTATGTGAAAGAATTGCTAAAGAAGTTTCTTATGGAAGATTCAAAGCCAGTTGGTACACCTATGGTGATCGAATGTAAGTTGACACAAGATGATGATTATCCTAAAAAAAATCAGACTAGATACAGATCCATGATTGGTGTATTTCTCTATTTGAATCAAACTAGACCTGATATCATGAATGTCATATGCATTGTTGCAAGATTTCAAGTTGATCCTAAGGAATCTCATGTGATAGCTGTGAAGAGGATTCTCAAGTACTTGAAGGGGATATTTGATTTTGGCCTATGGTATCCTAAAGAAGATGACCTTACTTTGAGTGCTTTTACTAATGTTGATTGGGCAGGAGATGTGAATGATAGAAGGAGTACTAGTGGTGGTACATTTTTCTTGGGAAAGAAGTTGATTTCATGGTTAAATAAGAAGAAAAATACCATTTCTTTATCTACTACAAAGGCATAATACATTGTTGCTGCTAACAATTATACTCAAGTATTGTGGATGAAGCATATGTTGAAAGATATAAAAATTGTGTATGATGAACCTATTGCTATAATTTTTGATAATTCAAGTGCAATCAACATTTCTAAGAATTTGGTACTGCATTGAAAATCCAAGCATATATCTAATCAAGTTTCACTTTTTAAGAGAGAAGGTGATTGAAAAAAAATTCAAATTGCAGTATGTGCCCACTAAGGAATAGATTGTAGATATATTTACCAAGCCCTTGTCTAAGGATAATTTTGAGTATCTCAGAGGGAAGCTAGGGGTGATTACCCCTCCTAATCAGAATTAAGATGCAATGACCTGCATCAGTTCGTGAATTTAATAGTCATATCATGTGATCTGGATTGATGTTTTGGTGGCTACTACTCAGGGGGAGTAGTCAGATGTTCATAAATTTGGTTCAGAGCTTGTGTGGAGAAAGATAATGTGTACCTTTGTCACTGATGTCAAAAGGGGAGGAGTCTTGTGAAAAATTGTGAAAGAGTTAAGGAGAAAAGAGTCAAAATCTAAGGGGGAGAAAGTATTGTTGATGGTTTTTTTCACATCATGTGTTACCATCAATGCCAAAGGGGAAGATTGTTGGATATTTCTGATATGTGGTACACTATTTCCATTAATGTCTTTAAGGTTGTATATGTCGAGGATATTGAGAAAATTTTAATAAAATAAGTTGCAAGTTTTTAGTAATTGAGTGAAGTTTAGTATGATGGCTAGCTTAGTATATTGATGATAAGAAGTTTTAGATTAAAGGGTTTGTTGAAAAGTATATCTAGTTTATCCACATGAAGTTTTAGAGGTTCGCAGGTTGATTTGATCAAGTTATGAGTATCTATTTTTTGATAGTTGTTTTGTTGCTTTAGTTGGTGTTCTTGAAAGAAGATGATGTGATTCTAGTAATTTGAGTTGTTGTAGATGCTTCTGTGGTTATTCATGATGCTAGTGGATGTTTCTAGATCATGCTTTATCTATTTTTTTGGTCTGCATTGATTGATGTGCTTGCGATTGGTGATTTTCTTTTGTGAGTTCATGTTTTTCATGATCATGACCAACAAGGTGATTGTAGCGTGTTGCGGATCTTCGAGGCATAATTGTTTAAGGTGTTTCATGTTTGAGACATGTTATTTTGGGTCCTTACTATGTTTTAGCTAACATTGTTTGGTCCGCATTGATAAATTGTTTATTGATTTGGGACAACAGTTTGTACACATTTTATATTTTGTTGGGCCGACATGTAGTTGATGTTATCCTTAGTTGTGGATATATATGATTTATTGTTTATACCACTTGAGGGTATGGTGTGTGATGTATGTTGTGTGTGAATATTGTTCTAATCTTTCAAAGGAAGAAGTAAAGTGTGAAGAAGAGTGAGTAGAAGAAAGTGTTTATGTGCTTAACCAAAACTATAATTAGGCATTAGAAGATGTTGTTTTCTCAGTTCAAAATATTCTATATGTAATCCAAATGTTAATGTAAGACATCGAGTCTTCCTTTGGGAAATGGGCCTTTTGTATTTGAGTAGTGAGCTCTAGGAAGTTTGCTTGAATGTATGTGCATTCCCCATTTATAATACTTTTAATAGATTATAATCTTTTTGACTATCCTCCACCGTGGTTTTTCCCCTAATAGGGTTTCCAGGTAAAAATATTGTTGTTATGTGTTTTGATGTGGTGATGGTTTATGATTTCATGTTTATTTACCAGATATGAGAATGAGTTTAATAAGTGTAATTTCTGTGACAACTGATTCACCCCCCTCTCAGTTGTCTACCCTTGTGTTGCCAACACTTTATTCCCTGAAATTGATTGAAATAAGCTAACCAACAGTAACATAATGGTATAGTTTTTAGTAATGTATAGGCCATTTTGCATAGTTAGTCATTATTCTTAGGAAATTGGATTTTAAAGTAGACTTCAAGATAGTTGAAGACAAGCACCATAAGTCTAGGTGCCAAAATTTTAGGAAGTGCATAATGGATCGATTCTTTTAAAGCTTTCTATTATTTTTTGTTCAAAGACTTTATGGCTCAATCCAAGCCTTTTAAATGCATTATGCTATGGACCTAAGTCCATGGGTAGTTGAATTTTGTTGAATATTTTTTTAGTGGTGATCTTTCACCAGCTGAATTATAGGATTTTGTTAGAATTTTTATATAAATATGTAACCACCAGAAACAATGATATTGGATATCATTATGCTGTCATAATGTTTTTTTAAGATGTCTCTGTGTTACACTATTGATATGAATAAAATAAGATTTTTCCGTCTCATTCTTAGTTATTATTATTGTATGATGGAATTATCTTGGATGGATTAATCTTGAAGTTACAAAAGTTCATGTGATGTGAGTTAGCGTAGTAGAACCCGAGACTTGGCCACTCAAGCGAATCATAGAGTAAATAGATAAGTATCTTTGTTCTCAATTCTTTTATTTTTATTTTGTATTTGATAATTGTGAATGGATGAAATTCATAGGTGTTGAGCTCTGTTAAGTTGTTCTTGCAAGTTGTAGTTTGATTTTATAATATTTAGTTATGTTTATCTGAAATTTTAGAGCACCCACTCTGGTTGTTATTTTTGGTTGTTAAGTTTATTTTCTATTAACAATTAGATGTTAGTGAAAGGTTGTCATTTTAACTTACAATTTTATTGCAAGTACTTATTTTCAAGTAATTTGCATGCTTTCTAGATTAATCATTTATGCTTTCTAAGTTTAAACATTTCATTCTTTCTAGTTTAGTCATTTTATGCTTTCTAGGTGAATTTTTTCTGTTTTCTAGTTTAGACAACTTTATGCTTTCCATTTTAATGGCCTTTTAGTTTAAGTTCTATTTTCAACTATTCCAGACATTTAGAAAATGTGAGAGTTAGTCAAGATGTTTCTTGTTGCATATAGCCTCCAAACACTACCCGGTTGATACATTGATGTATTTTTCAACTAAAGTGATAGGACCTAATGACAACATATAAAGGATTTTAAAAAAAATTATAAGGGCATCTGGGAAACACTGAATACTTTGTTTGGATGAAAATATGATAGTACACAAATAACTATAAAAAAAAGTTGTATGGATGAAAAATGGAAGAAGGTGAAGATATCACTCACATCAGTAAATTATATTTCTTGATAAATTAGTTGGTTGGTATAAATGAAGAAATAAAGGAAAATGATGCAAAAACAATACATTTAAATAGTATGCCAAATAGTATGACTCACAAGGTATTCACCTTAAGCAAAATCAATCCAATTCTAGAAAGTATTATATCCACATTGCTTGATGAAACAAGCAAACATGTTTTAGAAGAAGAAGTTGCATTGACTACACAAAACAAGGCTAGTACTTATTACAAAAAATCAAAACATATGATGAATTTCAAACATGAAAGTGGCACATGTTTCTATTGTAAAAATATAGGACATGTAGTACTAAATTGCAAATAGAGAGCACAATATCTTCTTGATGGAAAGTTTCAAGATAATGCTTTGATAATTGAACGAAAGGACCACACTTCAAGTGATGAAGAAATTCCACATCAAAGTGACAAAGAATATTTCTACTAATTTCTAGTTTTTCTCTATGTCAGTACTAAGGGGGGATATTATAATTTAGTACTTGACATAAATAGTTAAATATATAAATTAACATTCTATTGTTAATTTAATAAATTAATTTGGTTTTGGAAGTATATTCTCGTAATCAATTTCATATGGAATAATGGCCTTATAAATCCAATACTATGTAATAGATTTTTGTGTAATGTGAATGATTGAATTTTAATTTGAGAGTAATGTCTTTTTTTCTCTGTCATTTCAATATTTATCACACATCTATTTTACTAAATTTATGCATCCCAATCTTACTTAGCTATCCATGGAGGTGGAAAAACCAAAGTGGGGGTTTGACTAAGGAATAACATTTTTATTCGTCTCCATGTGTGTAGGTGTTGAATAGATTCAACCAACAAAAGATTTCATTTTGGAAATTTCTTGTCTTTATTCATATAGATGATAGTGTGGGTGCATAGAAATCCTCATGAAATGTTGGAATCCAAGGGCAAGAATTCACCCAACTGGTATCACATTTTGTATATTTAAAAATTTTTGTTTCTATAAACTAAATATTTTTATCACTTTGTATTTGCAAGTTATTTGATATTTTCAATTATATTAATTGTTAAACATAGGCTATATTTTAGTTTTAAAATATCTTTATTTCTAGTTCACTTGAGCGAGGTCAATTGAGGTAGTTGAGAGACAATTTTCTCCATGATATCTTGGGTATAAAATTATCTCCTCAATATTTTGGTGAACCTGATGTGAAAACATCTCATGTTGAATATTTTTGTTCGATATTTCAACATATTTGATAATGTCTTCTCAAAGCAAGAGTTTTATATGCTAGAGGATGTCCTGGATGATTTCCTAGAGGCATATCATCCTATTTGAAAACCTGTTAAACAAAATCCACCCTTAGAGTCTCCTTCCTTGCATGAAAATAAGTCTATAAATGTGATTGTAGTCTCCACTACCCCTAAAAGGTTTAAGAGACCAATCATTTATGTGACTTCAGCTAGTCCTTCCCCAAAGAGTGTCCATTTTATATGTGGTGTTTCGTTCAATAGTGATTCTCCAAATTTTTATACAAGGTATACACAATTCAAAGCTTCTTCTTATAATGTAGTAGTTCATACTTATAATACTAGAAGGAATAAACTATTTTTGATCAACCTATTTACTTAGTATGATCAAGTATTGAGCAACTCTTAGTTACTCCCACTAAGATACCACTTTGGTATTTTCTTTAGACTGCCCTAGTTTATCGAGGTATGATTCAGGAAGCTCTTCTAAATACTGTTTTAACCTCTTCTGCTAGGCCAATGTATTTGAATGCATTGATAGATCATATTCAAGTGGATTTATCAAATATTATGTTCTATCCACATGAAATTCTACCTCCAAAAAGTGAAAAATCAAGAAGATTCATTAATGATAATTTTTTACATTAATAACATCAGCATTAGGAAAAATCTCATTGATACTAGTTTGACACTCAATGTTTGTAGTCTTGATCTATTTCCTAAGGATATAGTTAATTCAAGTTCTCTTACTACATCTTCTTTATTTACTTGTGGTTTTGATAACATTGGTCGACAAAGTTTGGGTACTATTATTTTTCCCTTAAGGATATGACTAGTCACCGTTCCCACCCTAGTGTATGTTGTGCTAGGACCTCTATCATAAAATATCCTCTAGGGTAGAACTTGGATTCATGATTTAGGTATGGTCACTTCTACCTTCATGGTTTTTTAAGTTTTTTTTTTACAATCAGGTAGTTACAATCAAGGCCGACCCTAATGCTATACATTTTATGTCAAATGGAAATAGGTGGTCATGCCTCAGTTACACCTACCTTTCAAAATTAAATTCCTTTGTTGTATTCCATCTTGACAAAAAGGTGAAGGAAAGCTACAATATGAACTTATGCAAGTGAATTCAGATCTGAAAATTAGATCACCAAATAAAATTTAAACATATGATTGCAACATACATGACAATATAAAATCAAAAAATAAAATTTGACACCAGATTTACGTGGAGAAACAATTAAATTAGAAAAAACTACATACTAGAAAATAGGACACGTTTATTATTAATCTTCGAATGAGAGTACACAAGAATACACTTTAGTACTAATCTCTAATAAACTCAAAAACACCTTGTTATCTGCAATAACTCAATATAAACTACCATCGCATGGCTCCAATTTATAGAAATTATGGCAGATAAAACAAAAAATGGTAAACCAAAATAAGAGGCACAAAACCACCTGCAAAAAAGCACATCCCTATTCTTTGACAACCAAAAGAAATAATAAAATATTAATTGGGAATTCAAGGCTCCCACATGCGTGCCTAACCCATAGCCTATCCAACTCCTTTCTTTTTGGACACTTCGATGACCTTTTCCCTCCCCAATGGAACACCAATGAACACATTTTATTCTCCAATATTGGGTGCCCCATCCAAGACCTTTCATATTCATTTTTGATGCCTAGCAAAGACTCATTATTTGTATTTGATGTGTAACCTTTATTGAAACTAAATCCTCTCCTTAAAATATAATTACAACATGCCAAAATTTAATATTTTTCTCTCATGTCCCCTAGAACACATTCCAAGGAACATGGAGACATACAAATGACATAGGATTGCAAGGTTACTGTAACCTTATCCTAAAATTCTCCCACTTGAAATTATATATCATTATTACATCCAAAAGATACAAAAAATAAAATCAATTATAGTGTTCAAGGCCCATGGCCTTCTTGCACAAAAATAATTTAATGTCAGCCATTAGCTTCATAAGAGAATTAACAAAACTATCTAGTGTTAATATTTTCTATCGAGACCTTACCATTCTCAACCATCTCTCATACAAATTGATACTAAACATCAACATGCTTAGTATGAGCATGATACATTAGATTTTTGTTCAAACAAATAACACTTTGACTATCACATCTAATCCTTATTGTCCTGTAATTAAGACAAATGTCATTACCAAGACTCTATAACCATACCACCTCCTTAGAGACATGTGTAGAATCCATATACTCTACTTCAGTGGTAGAAAATGCAACTTTAGGTATCCTCTTACTCATCCAACTCATTGGAACTCTAAACAAAGTAAATACAGTCACTATTGGACCTTTGAATATTCAAGTCACTTATCCAATCTACATCAACAAACCCATGTATTTCTAATGAATTGACCACATCATCAGTACCATGATAAAACAAATAATAATCAGAAGTACCTCAAAAATATCTAAACAGCCTCTTAACAATAATCCAATGCTCTCTACCAGTGTTAGACATAAACTACTTAGAACTCCCACTCCTTAGACTATATCTAGTCTACTACAAACCATTGCATACATAAAAATACAAATGACACTAGCATAAAGAACCATATACACATCCTCAAAATCATCATAAGAATCAGGACACATGTCTAAGCTCAACTTAGTACCAACTGAAAAATGGAATACTAACTGGATTATAGTCATGCATATTAAACCTCTACAAACTACTATTAACATACTTACTTTGACGTAACCAAAGATTTCTATGAAATCGGTCTCTACTAATCTCCATCCCAAGAATATGTTTTGTAGCCCCCGATTCCTTCATATCAAATTTTCTAGAAATTTGTATCTTGAGCTCACTAATCATCACCTTATTGTTACCAATAAAAACATATCATCAACATGCAAGACAATAATTAGAATGTAATAATCAATAACCTTAATGTACACATAACGACCCTCTTTGTTGCTAATAAAACCCAACTTAAATGAAAAATAATAAAAATTATACTACCACATCTTGGGTGACTGTTTCAAACCATACAAAGATCTCTTCAACTTGGAAACCAATTGTTCTTTTCCTTCCACATTAAAAATATTAGGCTATCACATAGATTTCCTCCTCAAGATCCCCATGCAAGAAATTAGTTTTAACATCTATTTTCTCTATGTAAAAATCACAAGAAACATCAATAGATAATAAGAATCTAATAGAAGTTAATTTAGCAATAGGTGAGAAAATTTCACCAAAATCAAGTCCCTCTCTCTAGGAGTAGCCCTTAGCCACTAATCTAGCCTTGTATCACTCTAATCGACCATCTACTCCAAATTTATTTTTAGATACCCAATTGCATTTGATGGGCTTCCTTCCTTTGGGAAAACTAACAAGATCTAAGGTATATCAACTATCCAAAGCTACCATATCCTCATGCATGGCCTGCAACCAATACTCACTTTCCTTCAAAGAGTGAGCCTCCTAATAGGATCTAGGTTCATCGTCAATACTCAACAAATAAATTACACAATGGTAATATGATGGGTTATACCTGTCAATTGGATCTTGTTGCCTTGTGGACCTCCTCAAGGTAGGAGTAATGGTATCTACTTGTTCTTCTTCTTTTATGTGCTCATCTTGCACATCCTCTAAACTATCTAAACCCTCTTCTTCTTCTCCATCCTCAGATCTATCTTATTTGTTCTTACACATGTGTATCTTCCTGATTCTCAAACTTTGTCTTGACGTGCACTATCTTTGTCTTATCCGTCTCCCTTTGTATTTCATCTTGAGTAAGCTCTAAACTCCCTAAAAATTACATCTCTAGAAATGATTATTTTATGGGCTAGAGGATTCCAAATCTTATAACCTTTTACATTCTCATCATAGCCAAAAAAGATGCATTTATGAGCTTTTGGATCTAGTTTAGATCATTTTTTCTCGAGCCACATGAACAAAATCCGCAAAAATAAATACCCTTATATATGAAACATAAGGATTTCTACCTATCCAGATTTTATAAGGAGTTTTATCAAAAATATTTGAACAAGCATATCTATTAATCAAATAACTAGCAATACCAACTTGTTATACTCAAAAGCATCTATCAAGCTTAGCACTACTCAACATGCTTCTATCTCTTTCCATCAAGGTTAACTTCATTCTCTTTTCTACCCCATTTTTTTGGGGAGTGTAAGGAGTAGTCTTCTACTGAAAAATACTTGGAATCTTACAAAATTCATAAAATTCCCTAGAACAATATTCTCCCCCATTATCATATCTCAACTATTTAATCTTATAATCTAATTGCTTCTCAACTAAGGCCTTAAATTTCTTAAACTTAGTCAAAACCTCAGATTTAAAATGTATAAAATACATCCATGTGTATCTTGAGACATCATCAATGAAAAAGACATAATATTGAGATTTACCCAATGAGTTAACATCCACTGGTCCACATACATCTGAATGAATTATCTCTAATAATATCTTTGCCTTATTAGTTTCATAAGAAAATGAAGATCTATTATTTTTACTAAACACACAATGCTCATAGAAATAATTTTTTCCAACAAAAAAATTATAAATACCGCCGACCAAATTTTTATTGAGAATGGTTTTAAGACCTTTTTCACCAATGTGACCCAATATATGGTGCCACAACATACATTTATTTTTAGTGCTAGTTACATAAATTAGAGGCATTTAGCCTAAAAAAATTCTATATCCGAGATCCTTTAGCTATCACCAAACTCCCTCTTATTAACCTACAACTAGACTTGTCAAATATCACATGCATTTCAGAATCATTCAACTTGGATACTAAAAGTAAATTTCTCACAAGTCTTCGAATATGTAAAACATCATCAATGGATTTAATCCTCCCATAATTGAAACAAAAATCTACCTTTCCCTTACCAAAAATCTTCTTAGTGTTGGTATCACCAAGGAAAACATCTCCCCCATCATATGCTTTGTAAGAAGTATACCACTCTTTGTGAGGAGTCAAGTGGTAGGAGAAACCTGAATCAATAAGCCAAGAATCATCACTAAGAGAGTTAATTGAAATTAAAAAAGCATCATAATCATCATTAGAGAACTATTACCTGTAGACAAATCAAATTTATTTTTCTTGTTCCCAGACTCCTCCACATGCCCTATTTTTCCACAATTCTAACACTTTTCTCTTTCTGGGGGTCTTAGAAGGTCCTTTAGACTTATCCCTCTTTTTATCCTCTTTAGGCCCTTTCTCTTTGGACCTTCCTTGCACATGCAAGGAATCTTGGGATCCAACATTCATGGAATTTCTCCTCATCTCCTCTGATAGAATTATGGAATTCATGTTGTCCATCTTTGGCTCTGCATTACCACTACTTGTGGAAATAATTAGGTTTTCCAAAGATTCAGGCAAAGAACAAATAAACAAGATACATTTATCTTCATCTTCTAATTTGACATATACTAATGCAAGATGAATTATAATCAGATTAAAAGAAATTAGATGGTTTAAATCATCTTTTAAGATATAACTTATTAAACAAAATTTTAGTTTGATAAATATCACCTATCCTCTTCCATAACTTGTATGTGGTGTCTTTTGTTGAGATACTCAAGAGGATTAAATCCATGAGAAACAACCATATGGTTACTCATGCCTTCTTGTCTATTTTTTTTTAAATTTCATCAGACATTGTAGCTAGTTTGGTCTCTTGTGAAAATTGCAACCATTAATATTTCTCTTCAAGGAGATCCTCCATATTTAGTTTCCACATCTTGTAGCCTATTCCATTGAATTTCTATTGATACCCTAATGAGAGGTAGAAGCCATGGGAAAAAATCCTCTTCATAAATCTGCAATAAAACACAAAACAAAAGCTCCCACTACAACCAAAAAAACCTTCCAACACTTACAAGAAAGGTGTCCCCTTCTCAATAGAATTGTTAGCTCTAGTACTAAATATGGAGAGAGACTTAAGAGGGAGAGAGAGAGGGAGAGAGAGGGAGGGAGAGAGAGAGATAGAGTGAGGGAGGGAGAGAGAGACTTGAGAGGGAGAGAGACTTGAGAAAGAGAGAGGGAGGGGGAGAGGGAGAGAGAAAGAGACTTGAGAGGGAGAGATTTTTATAGTTAGTGTGGGAAGGAGACTCTTGAGAGTGAGAGAGGGGGCAGGAAGAGAGATACCTAAGAAAGAGGTGGAAAGTGAGTGAGTGAGTGAGTGAGAGAGAGAGCTAAGAGATAGAGAGGGAGAGACAAAAGAGAGAGGTAGTGGGAGAAACCTTACAGGGAGAGAGAGGGAGATGGAGAGTGAGAGGTAGAGGTAGATGGATATGGAGAGGGGGAGAGAGAGGGAGAGGGAGTGGGAGGTAACAAAGAGAGAGACCTATGTGTGAGAGAGAGAGAGGGAGTGGGAGGGACCAAAGAGAGAGAGACCTATGTGAGAGAGAGAGAGTGGGAGAGACTTGAGAGAGAGAGAGACTTAAGAGGGAGAGAGACTTCAAAGGGAGGGAGAGAGAGAGAGAGAGGGAGATAAGGAGATGGGGAGGGAAAGGGAGATGGAGAGGGAGATAGATAGGGAGAGGGAATGGGAAGGACATGAGAGGAAGAGAGAGAGAGAGGGAGAGAGAGAGAGAGGGGGGAGAGGGATGGAGAGAGGAGAGTGTGTGTGTGTGTGTGAGAGAGAGAGAGAGTTGAGAGACCTAAGAGGGAGAGAGACTTCAGAGGGAGGGAGAGAGGGGTATGTAGAGTGAGAGGGAGATGGAGATGGAGGTAGATAAGGAGAGGGAGTGGTAGGGACCTAAGAGAGAGAGAGAGAGAGAGGGAGAGAGGGAGAGAGAGAGAGGTACTTGAGAGGGAGAGAGGGATAAAGGGAGATAGAGGGAGGGAGAGACACTTGAGATTGAGAGAGTGGGAGAGAGAGACTTGAGAGGGAGATGAAGAGTATGATTGTGTGAGAGAGAGAGAGAGAGAGGGAGAGGGAGTGGGAGAGACCAGAGAGAGAGGGAGTGGGATAGACCTAAGAGGGAGAGAGACTTAAGAGGGATGGAGGCTTCAAAGGGAGGGGGAGAGAGAGAGAGAGGGAGAGGTGGAGATGGAGAGTGAGAGGGAGATGAAGAGAGAGAGGGAGAGGGAGATAAAGAGAGATACATAAAGTGGGACAAAGAGAGAGGGAAGGAAGGATGGAGAGAGTGGTAGAGAGATAGGTCTAGAGGTCAAGGAGATAGAGTGGGAAAGATAGGTCTAAAGAGGGAAAAATAGATAAGGAAGGAGGGAGGGATGGAGAAGTAGACAGTTAAGTCTAGAGTTGAATAAATTGATAGGGAGAGGTCTAAAGGAGTAAAAAGAGAGGGAGCGAGAGATGGAGAAACAATTGGAGGTATAGGTCTAGGGATTAAGGGGATACATAGTGAAATATAGAGAGATAGAGAAAGGGACAAAGAGGCCTAAGAGGGATACATAGGAGAGACTTGAGAGAGAGAAACCTAAGAGGGAGAGAGACTTAAGAGGGAGGGAGAGAGAGAGGGAGAGGGGGATATGGAGAGAGAGAGGGAGAGGGGGGGAGAGAGATAGGGAGAGAGAGAGAGAGAGAGAGAGAGAGAGAGAGAGAGAGAGAGAGAGAGAGAGAGAGAGAAGGATGGAGAGAGAGAGGTAGAGAGAGTGAAAAAGAGAGAAGGAAGGAGGGAGGGATGGAGAAGTAGATAGTTAAGTATATAGTTCAATAGATTGATAGGGAGAGGTCGAAAGATGTAAAAAGAGAGGGAGGGAGGGAGAAACAAGTAGAGGGATAGGTCCAAACCTTAAGGGGAGACATATTGAAATATAGAGGTAGAGAAAGGGACAGACAAATATGATGATTTATGAAAAAAATTTCATCTTCTTACTATAAAAAGTATAAATATTTAATTATTGATTACTTTTTCTAATTTTCCAAGTATTTTGAGATAAGTGTTACAAAAAATTCATGAAAAAGAGACTTTGCATGTAAAAGTATTGAGCATTTGATCTTTCAAAATGAAATATAAAGTTCAAATGATTATAATTAATTTTTTTGTTTACAATATAGAAACAATACCTAGTCCATTGCATAAATCTTGCAATCACCTTTCCAACACCTACAAAAAATCAAGATTTTGATAAGAAACAAAAAAGTTATGTCCATTTTACTAAAGAGGGTTTTTAGGTCTTGACCTAAGAATGGGTACTATTAGGACTCAAAAATGCCGATTTAAACTACAAGAGGTTTTCAAGCTCTCACAATGTTTCTAGCTAGTGTACAAGGCCAAATAGTGAATTTGAACCTTCTACTCTTTAGGCTCTGCTAAACCTAGGAGGGTAAACCTATATGTATGAAGCAGATTTGAACTATGTGTTTCCTCTAAACAATCTATCCACAATGGAAATTCGGAAGTGGATAGATACAAACTCATTTGGTATAAATTGTATATATATAATTCAATATGTTTAGTTAACAAATGTGTAATTCTGAAAAAATGATTTAATGAAACTAAGTGAATAAAAATGGGTGAGACCAGTGCCCTATTTGGTATATGGAGTCCAATGAAGACTTAGAAAATGTGACCTATAATGGAAATAACTCAAACTATTTGGCACACTGATATGAGTTTATAACTTGTATAAACATGCAAGTCAATAGTTGACAAAATCTACTTGAGAAAGATTGACAATTCTAATTATACGGTTCTTCTTATCGATCCAATTAACACTTCTAAATTACTATGATTGACTATAAGGATTTAATCTTTATTGGAAAGAACCAAATAATCATATCACATGAATACGACAAATTTGCATCGACAAACTACATATATACTTGACCCACCAATTTAAATAATAGAGAAGCATTAAAATGGAGACAACCAAATAATTGAATAATTCTGACAAATAGTTGATACCAAAATTAGGCATAAAAATCAGACTTATTCATTGACTTCTTCAAAATTCGTACATGCATCATGGTCTTCATAGCATAAAAATTCTGAAAATTATCTCTATTCTAACTGCTCTAACTTCTAACCCCTTATTCTGTATCTATCTCGTCCATTTATATCTTCAACAAATCCCTCACACCTTTTGGTTTTGGTCTATTTGTATTCTCATGAGAGGCAAAAAGTCACATCACTTGAGAAAACATAACTGGAATATGACAATCATAACTGTCATAGCAGCAATGACTTCCTTACCGCATTATCACTCCTTTATTTCTCCTTTGTTGTGGTGGCACAGTGTGCTTTGTCATCTCTGCACTTCTACCACTTTATCGCAAGCTATATTTCTGCTCCCAACGATACCGTGGTGGCATTTTATGTTATGTCTATGTATACCGCTCTACCATGGGCTAACATTCCTCTCCACATGGTATGGTAGTCTCACTTGTCACGATATTCTCTTCCTACCACTCTACCATAGTCTACCTTTTTCCTCCTCGTAGTATTGCGGTGTTTGACTTTTGTCAACGCTTTATTCCTTCCACCACTCTATTGCAGACTCTTTGATGACCCTCCATAGAATGGCAGTTGTCTTCAAGTATAATTATCCATTCTTTCTACCACTGTACCCTGGGCTCTTTGATGACTCTCTGCGATATAGCGGTCTCACTCTTTTATGCCCCTCACTTCACTCCTGAACTGCAGGCTAAGTTTTAACCTTGCACGTTACAATGGTAAAAGGGGATATGATGAGTTTTGCAAACCATGATACCATGAGACCTTTTGCAAGAGGCCGTGGTAAGGAGGTATGAGGGAAAAGGGTTATATGGGTGGACATTTTGATAGTGGTATGGCGATAAAAGGCATTTTTGGTACTATGGATGGCGTAGAATTATTTTCAATGAAAAAGATAGTATAAAATTGGGTTCTAATGGAAAAAGGCCCTTAGGATTTTCATTGAAATTTTGGTTCTAATAGTGGCTCCTGTTGGGGATGAGTGATTTTCCAATCACTACAAGAAACTAGAATATCACTAGGAGAGCAGACCAAGACACCAAAGGATATGAAAAATGAAGGAGGCGGAATATGGAGGATGAAAATGATCCTACACTACTGTACATGGAAAGAAAACCTTGTTTTCAATGAGGGAACTTTGGGATTGTCCATGTACTAGAAAGTCCCAACCTCTTTTGAATTCCTAAACTACTCTACATGCAAAAAAAATGTTTAAAGAGGTTTGCTAAGAATTTTCCATGCACTTGCAATCCCTAATCCTCTAGTACTCCCTAAGAGAAGAAATTATTTAGGAATTGCCCATGTACAAGTAACTCCTGCTCCTCTCTAAATGTATTCTACAAATAATAAGATTCCTCCCCTCCTTTTCCAATGATCACAAAAGGACCCAATCACAAAGCTTAAAAATTTCTATGCTTTCCCTTTTCTTGACATCAGGCATTCCACATCAACACTAGATCATTTTCCTCAATTTTTTGATATTTGGCCTTTTTATCAAAAATTTATTTCATCTGAGATTGCAGCTTCACATTTTTCTTCTGGGCCATTCTCCATATTTCATCAAGTTTTGCAAGATGCTCCATTCTTTCCTCCATTGGTTCAAAAACATCCAAATCCTCTTACAGAATAAAGTTATAAACTGGTAAAATATTATGTAGTGGCATCCTGGCTTGCGTTCCATATACCAATTCAAATGGAGACTTTCCAATTGCCTTTTTTACTGTAATCCTATATGCCCACACAACCATTCTCAACTTTAAATCCCATGCCTTTTTATTAGTATCTAACTTCCTCCTTATTATCTTTAAAATACTTTTATTACCTGACTCTACTTGACAATTTGCTTGTGGATGATAAGGGGTAACATAGGAAATAATAATGCCATATGTATTGCAGAAGTCTCTGAATTCATCATACTTAAAACACATCCCATTATTTGTGATCACTCTCATTGGTGTGCCAAATCTAGTTGTGAGGTTTTCCATCAAAAAATTTGTCACCACCTGGCTTGTTGCTTGTTTAGTTGGGATTGCCTCCACCCACTTAGTAAAATAATCTGTAGCCACTAATGTCCATCTATGTCCTCCACTTGACTTTTCCTATATTTCTCTAATTAAATAAATTCCCCATTGGTGGAAAGGGACTTCTACCTGCAAAGGTCTAAGTGGTAAGGCTCCTTGATACTTTAATTTCCCTGAAAAATTCTGACAAGCCTCACATTTCCTCACATGTGCAAAAGAGTCATTAAAAATTTTAGGCCAGTAATAGCCAGCCCTGAGAATCTTATGTGCAATGGTTTTGGAAGAATAATTTCATCCACACACCCCTCCATGCATCTCCCAAAAGACATGTTCTTGTGATTCATCTAGACACAACATAAGCATTCCATCCCTATTCTTCCAAAATAGATCCCCTTCTATTAAAACATACTTAGATGCTTGCATCTTCAAAGTTCTCTTTCTATTATCATTCAACCCCTCAGGGGATTTCATGTTCCTGAGATAATACTTTATGTTTGTGTACCATGAAGTATTTTCAATACTTGCAACTGCATTCTCTTCACCTTCTATATTGCAGATTTGATTTGCTTCAATGTTTGTTTCTACCATTAGCCTGGCCAAACCCTATCCTCTTACCAACTTGGTAAAATAAATTTCCATATTGAAATCTTGGATTTTATTAATGCATCTGCATCTTTTCCCTGCCACCTCTATTTGTACCAGTATATCTTTCATAGCTACATGTGGGACATAGGCAATTACTTTAGCTCCAACAAGATAAGGTCTAAAATCTTTTGTTTCTTTTGTAGCATAACAACTGTTATGGTGTGAAATGAAGCAAAATAAAATATTTGAAAAGGTTTGGTAAAATCAGGGGACTTTAGGATGGGAGCTTCTTTGATAGCTATTTTTATAGATATAAAGGCTTCCATGGCTTCTGCAGTCCAATCTAGCTTCTCTCCTTTTTTCAACAGCTTGGATATAGGTTTAACAATCTCAACAAAATTTGATACAAATATGCTAACAAAGTTAATTTGACCAAAAAATGATTGGATTGCCTTGATAGTTTTCAAAATGGGGATTTTTTCTATAGCTTCTACTCTCTCAAGGTCTATTATAATCCCATATTTTGATAGAATATGTCCCAAAAGTTTACCCTTTGTAACAACAAAATGACAGTTTTTAAGATTAAGACTAATACCATATCCTAAAGCCTTGATGAATGTCTTCTCCAAGTGCCAAACATGATCCATTTCCTTTTTGGAATAAGCAGTAAGATCATCTTGGTACACCACCATTATAGCATTAATCAAATATATAAATGCCACATCCATGGCCCTTTGAAAAGTGGCCCCTACATTCGTGAGATCGAATGGCATTCTAACATAAACATATGTCCCCCATGGTGTAGTAAAAATTGTCTTGTATTGCTCAAACTCTTTGACTTTACCTTGGTTATATCCAGAAAACCCATCCATCATTGACAATATCTCACACCCTGTTACTTTGTGCAATATTGCCTCCATATTTGGGAGAGGATAATTATCTTTAAGGGAGGCAACATTCAGATTTATGAAATCTACACATAACCTAATATCCCCATTTTTCTTTCTTACTAGAACCAGGTTTGAGATCCATGTTGAATGTCTAATGGGTTTAATAATACCCCCATCTTTGAGTTTTCCCAGTTCCTCCTGCATCTTAGGTTCCAAAGTTGGGTTAATAGGCCTTTCCCTTTGTCTAAATGGCTTTGTATCTGGTTTAAGTGGAATCTCATGCTGGAGACTATCTTCTCTATATCCCTTGAGATCCTCATAAGACCAAGAAAACACATGTTTTTATTTTCTTAATAATGCAATCAACATTCCCTTGATGGTTGGACTTATCTTCTTTCCAATGTACACCCTTTTTGGTGCTAACTCAGTTCCTATATTTATTTCTTCAATATCTTCTCTCTTGACTAGTATCTGCTTCATGAGAGAGTGATCATTCCCATCATACACTCTTTCTAATGCCACAAGCCCTTTGGGGAGCTTGTTGGTTTTAAGCTGCAAGAATTCCTTCCTAAATACAGTCTATTTCCCATCCACTTCTTCCACAAAATAATTGAATTCAATCTCTTGAGCCTCGTACTGATCTATACAATGAAGAAACTTTAAAAGGTCAGTATCATCATTGAAAACTTGTCAACTGTATATGTTGTTAGGGATAGCAGGTCTTGTTTTGAATTCAACCTGAGATATTCAAGCCAAGGTGACATCATCTCTTTTCAAGGCTACATTAGCTAGAAAGTTTCCCATCAAATTTTCCGATCTATCTATCCAATCAATTGAGAAAGCATCAAATAATTCAATTGTATCCAACACAAAATTTATATATTGTTTCAATCTCTTTTTCTTTGTAGCATATATTGATCTAATTTGTGAGACAACCAGCTCAGAATCTACCAAGATAGTTAACAATTTGATCTTGTGCTTGGCAGCCATATTTAAACCAATCAACAAGGCCTCATATTCTGCCACATTCTTTATACACTCAAAGGTTAGAAAAAATGAATATTTGAATGTTACACGTTCAGGTGAAATAAATACTACTCCAGCTCCATTGCTTTCTTGGCTGCATGCTCCATCAAAATACATTTTCCACACACCCTATTGATCTTTAGAAACATGCTTATCAATTGGGTCAGTATTTGCTAATTTAGGCTGAGATGGTTCCACTCTAAAACTCCCTAAATCCACATCACAGAAAGAATTGAGTTGTTCTTGAGGAACATAATTAACAATCTGATTCATCCTTGGTTCTCTATATAACTTGACTTATTCACCATTGATTGGTATTGTGGCATATGATAAATCAAATTGCACATTACCTCCAGCTGCTGTAGTTCATTGTCTTGACAAAAGAATTCCAAATTGAGGAGGTGTGTCAATCCTAGTTATATCAATATTATAAGTTGCTTGTGGGTAAGTAGCCAATTTCACTTCCACATCTTTCATAATTCCCACAATCAGGATAGGTCTACTATCCATGGCATAGCATTTAACCCCCTCAACATCTACCCACATACCAAGATGTTTCATCACCCCTACTGGCATAATGTTCATAGAAGCACCTGAATCTATCATACAATTTCTTGCCAGCTTTCCATTTATGAGTAGGGTAGTAAAGAATGGATCAATTTGTGGTGGATTGATCAATGCATCACTTAGACAAACCTCTGGAACATTTATATTTTCCTTCCTATTACTAATTTTAGGAATCTTCTTATTTTAAAGGTTTGTATTTTTATTACCCCCACTAGACATTAATTGAATATAACTTTCCCTATACTCTTTAATCTTCATCATTTCTAATAATGGGACATACATCATTACCTGGGACAAAGCTTGCATGAAACCAAAAGAGGCACCCTCTGTTTTGATCATCTTCTTTTGCTCTGTTGACTCTCCATTGCTCTCCTCTTTCTCCTTTTTGTTTGTCCTTGGGCAATTCTTTGTTTTCTTCCTTATGGACATAATTTTGTTCTTTTTTATCAAACTTCTTATCATCTATCCTTTTTGAAGCTTCCTAAGGCATTTTCTTATCCTTCAAAAGTATTCCTCTTGGAACACCTTCATTCTCATTTACTGTTCTATTTCTGAACCAGTATCTACTTTTGGCATGCTCAACTACTGTAATAGTTAACCTTTTAATTTCTTCTTTAGTTGATCTTCTCATATTGCACTTATTTTTCTGATATGATGTACTAGGAGGACATTGTTCATTATCACTTTCTTCATGATCAGAAAAAACTTGTTCTGCCATATGGAAATTGTATTTTTGGTGATCAACATCATACTCATACCCTCCTTCTGAAGATGAATATGCCTTTTCAACAGAGTGAAGAGTGTGGGAAGTTAAATAGATATTATGGTCCTCTTCATTGTTGTCTTCTGGTATGTCTTTTCCTAGTATCGACTGAGCTACAATACAATGATCTGGGGAATGTGACAAGTCACAAACTAAGAACCAAGGATTGTTATCTACCATATATGCCCCTCTTTTCTTTAAAGGATCAATTGTCTCTTTATTCCTTGGCCTATCCATCACTAGATTTCCATCCTTCCAATTTGTATTATATGGCATGTCATGCAACCTTGACCTTTCATTTCTATATGAATTTTCTTGCCTATTTGGAGGAGCATATTGGGGAACCCTAGGATTATCCCTCTTGCCAATAATTCCTACAAATTTCCTATTATTTTCAATAGTTGGTGCTATCTTTTGAGCTTCATCTAAATTCTTAGGACACCTGTTCCTAAGATCATATCCTATCTTAGGATCAAAAGATTTTAAATAGATACTCAATGCAGTAGGATCAGCTAATTTGGATCCAGGAGGTATCTTATTATGTAATTTAGAAAAACTCTAGTTGAAGTCATAAGGTAACTCATTATGATGCTTGTGGATAGTTATCAATTCATGCAGGGAAAACTCTAGTGCACATTGATTCCCATACTACTTAAGGAACTGTTCATAAAACTCCTGAATGGAGTCAATAGAAGTTGTTGGAAAACTATTAAACCAATATCTAGGATCTTCAATCAATGACATCATAAAACATCTCATTTGCACATCCTCATATTGCATATCCAATTCTTGAATAAATGCATTAAAGATCCTTAAGTGTTCTTTAGCTGTGACTGCACTACTTCTTGTGAATTTTGGGACAAGGCTTCTCCAACTATTATCCATGGGATAAGGATATATTTGAAATCCAGCCAAATCAAATTGTCTGATCATGGTTGTGTATGGTGGAGGAGGTGGATTTTGAGGATGCTACTACTAGTACAATGGATTTTTGTGAGGTAGTTGCACATATTGCTGATCTTGTGGGGGCTTGTGTTGTTGACCATGTGGGGGTATATATTTTTGGTGAGGGGGTGGCTAAGCATTTTGATGTTGTGGTGGAGCATTCGGGGGTCTATATTGATTCCTTGATTGATTTTGTTGTGCTCTTGGGGGATTTGAAGGTCCTGCATTATTATTCCCCTTCCTATGAGGTGGCAGATATTTAGGTAAGTTAGCCATCTGAGCATTGATCTGAGCTTTCTGTAACTTCAATTCTTGAAGCTCTTTTATCACTTGGAACCTCTCCTGATACTCTATTCTTGTGCTTTCCAATTCTTGTCTTTCATGTTCCAATCATGCATTTATCTCATTGCGAGCCATGTGTTCATAGTTAGCTTCAGAGGCTACTTCATAGCCAAGTCCATCCTGATTCTGTTCAAGTAACACCATTTTCTAATCATATTCATGTTGTCTCCTTTACCTTTCAACCTCAAGTCCAGCCATGAACTCCTCAACTTTCTTGGGGTCCGATTGATAGAAGGGATTCCTCTTTTCCTTAGGAGTGTGAAGTTATCTAGATGGTTTGTTTTCAGTTTCTAGTGTACCATAGGAATTATATGTCTCTAGGTGTGCTTTTGATGTTTTGTCTTTATTTGTTGGGCCCATGTCATCAGACACCTTCTTGCCCTTATCATTCTTATGAGTCCGTTTAATTTTTTCATTATTAGAATCCTCCTTATACAAAGATCTTCTTCCATGCATGTTGTGAGTAATTTTGATAGTCTAAACTCTAAGATGGTTCCTTTTTGATGTATATTTCACTTTATCAGTTTCAATGCACTTGTTCATTAAGAGTCACCACTCACTTTCCAAAAGTGAGAAAAATCTATAGTTCCTTGTTCCTAGCAGAGTCTCCTGCAAGGTACTGACTCTATGACAAAGGGTTGGGTTTAGTTTGACTTCCCAATAGAGTCGCCAAACTGTTAGGACTCAAAAACATAGGTTTAAACCATGAGAGGTTTCCAAGCTCTCACAATGTTTTTGGCTAACATACAAGGCCAAATAGTGAATTTGAACCTTCTACTCTTTAGGCTTTGCGAAACCTAGGCGGGTAAACATATATGCATGAAGTAGATTTGAACTGTGTGTTTCCTATAAATTATCTATCCACAATGGCAATCTGGAAGTGGACATATACAAACTCATTTGGTATAAATTGTATATATATAGTTCAATATGTTTAGTTAATAGATGTGGAATTCTGAAAAAATGATTTAATGAAACTAAGTGAATAAAAATGGGTGACACTAGTGCCCTATTGGGTATATGGATTCCAATGAAGACTTAGAAAATGTGACCTGTAATGGAAATAACTCAAACTATTTGGCACACTGATATAGGTTTATAACTTGTATAAACATGCAAGTAAATAGTTGACAAACTCTACTTGAGATAGATTGAAAACCCTAATTATATTGTTCTTCTTATCGATCCAATTAACACTTCTAAATTATTGTGATTGACTATACGGATTTAATCTTTATTGGAAAGAACCAATTAATCATATCACATGAAAATAGAAAACATGCATCGACAAACTACATATATACTTGATATACCAGTTTAAGTAACAGAGAAGCATTAAAATGGAGACAACCAAATAATTGAATAATTCTAACAAAAATTTGATACCAAAATTAGGCAGAAAAATCAAACATCTTCATTGAATTCTTTAAAATTCATACATGCATCATGGTCTTCACAGCATAAAAATTCTGAAAATTATCTCTATTCTAACTGTTCTAACTTCTAGCCCCTTATTCTGCATCTATCTCCTCCATTTATATCTTCAGAAAATCCCTTGTGCCTTTTGGTTTTGGTTTGTTCATATTCTCATGAGAGGCAAAAAGTCACGTCGCTTGAGACAACATAACTAGAATATAACAATCATAACTTTCGTAGCAGCAACAACTTCCTTACTGCATTACCGCACCTTTCTTTCTCCTATGTTGCGGTGGCATAGTGTGCTTTGTCATCTTTGTACTTCTACCGCTTTACCATGAGCTATATTTCCGCTCCGAGTGGTACTGCGGTGGCATTTCATGTTACGTGTATGTATACTACTCTACCACGGGCTAACATTCCTCTCCACGCGGTATGGCGGTCTCGCCTATCACAGTATTCTCTTCCTACCACTCTACCATGATCTACCTTTCGCCTCCTCACGGTATCGCAGTGTCTAACTTTTGTCAATGCTCTGTTCCTTCCACCACTCTACCGTGGACTCTTTGATGACCCTTTGTGGTATGGCGGTTGTCTTCAAGTATATCACTCTATTTTTTCTACCATTGTACTGCGGGCTCTTTGATGACCCTTTGCGGTATAGCGGTCTTGCTCTTTTACTACCCCTCACTTCACTATTGAACTGTGGGCTAAGTTTTAACCCTGCATGGTACAACAGTAAAAGGGGATATGATGACTATTGTAAACCGCGATACCACAAGCCCTTTTGCAAGAGGCCGTGGTAAGGAGGTATGAGGGAAAAGGGTTATATTGGTGGACATTTTGATAGAGGTATGGTGGTAAAAGGCATTTTTGGTACTATGGATAGTGGTAGAATGATTTTCAAAAAAAAAGATAGCATAAAATTGGGTTCTAAGGGAAATAGGCCCTTAGGATTCATGAAAATTCTGGTTCTAACAGGTACTAATTTACAAAATGAATATCCATTTTGTGTGAAAAAAATTGCATCCTTGGGATTTCCCTTAGGTTTGCCTTGGTTTTTGGCTTGGGATTGCCAAACTTGGAAAGTCAACTGAAAAAGCATGTTTACAAATTTTCCTTAGTTTTTTGAAGTTCACCCTTATGGCTGATGACTTTTTTCTAATCCAAATTTCATGAAACAAAAAGGGTTTATAGAAAAAATTGTCAACTTTCCACCAATATAAGGTATGCCTTATTTTGAATTTAATAAATAATTATTATTGATTTTCTACATACATTGACTAAAGTCATGATTGATAGGCTGATTGAAAAACTTCTATAGCTTTCAAACTATTTCACATTTTTTGAATCTAAAAGATGTGTGGCATTCTATGCATCACATACTATAGGATAAGTAAACTAAAAATTGAATTTCATAAATTTTAACCAAGTTATGGTGGTCAAACAAACATGTTTTAATAATTCTGAAATGTTCTAATAAAAAATCATAACTAATTATTAACATGCAAAAAAAATTAAAAAACAATCTAGCACATTTGGGCATGTGTCCTCTACATATACAATTTTTTATTTAGAGTTGTCTAACTCTATTTTTCTGAATTTTCATTGCCACATAGGGGCCTATTTTGGACCCCCATGATCGTACACATACCCAATGATATTTATTTAATTAATCAATATAGATAAGGTTAAATTATTAATAAAATCATGAATTAACTAAATAATGCAAGATTATTCAATTAATAGCTAGAAATAGGGTTAATTAGTGAAAATGATGTGAAATGTAATTATATTAATGATAATGATGTCGATGATGGAAAAATGTAGTTTAGGATGTGTGATATGTGTTAAGTCATTTTTACACATGTCTATAGGAAGAAAATGCTATATCAAAAGAGATGAAGAAAACTTAGGAAATTTTGATGCAAATATTGATGAAGGAATCTTCCTTGGATACTCTACAAAGATCAAGGCTTACCGGTGCTGCAACAAGAGGCTAAAAAGGATTGTTGAAAGTGTAAGTGTCAAAGTGGATGAAGACTTACATAAAATTTTAGTACTGATTGAAGGATATGAATCAAATGAGTCCTCTTGCAAAGAAGAAGAGAAAGATGAAGGAAAGGAAAATGAAGTGCAAGTTGAAGAGGAAGAGACTCCTAAGTATGTACAAATTTTTTTTTTCTAAAGATAAGATCATTGGTGACAAAAATAGAGGTGTATTGACAAGAAGAAAGACAACTATGCCAAAAGAACATGTAAATATATGTAACTTACTTTCCAAAGTTGAACCTAAAATAGTGATTGAGGCATGTAAAGATTAAATTTGGATCAAGGCTATAGAAGAATAATTGATGCAGATTGAGAAGAATCAGACTTGGGAACTTGTCCCATGACCAACAAACAAGAATGTGATTGGAACTAAATGGGTATTGTAGAACAAGCTGAATGAGAATGGAGAATTTGTTAGGAACAAGGCAAGGCTTGTGTTTGAAGGCTACTCACAAGTAGAAGGAATAGACATTGAGTAAACATTTTATTTGATGGCAAGGATGGATGCTATTAAGATGGTTTTGGCTTTTGTAGCTGAAATGGTGAAAAATAGGTTTTTGATGTATCCCAAAATTGACAATAAAGAGGGGGGTATGATGGACCTATTTCTCATCGTTTTCTTAGGAAATGAGATCCACACAAAGAATTGACTTACAACCCTTAGGTGAGTCAAATCAATGAGGGAATCTTACAATTTCCTTTTTGTGGTAGGATGGGGGTTGGTTCACTAGGTACTTTTGGGAGAAAGATTAAAAATAGTAAATCAACCCAATTATGCCAAATTAAACTTTAAAAAATAATATTAAACTCAAAATAAGTGGAACCGAATAATTAAATTGCAGATTTGAGAAGGGTAGAACTATGTTTACTAGTCACTAAAAGTGATTTTTCAAAGGTTGATTGGGACTCATTTGCCCATGGGAAAATGGGTTTAATGTCAAGGTTTTTTTGCAAATTTCGGGAGCCTCTGACATAGATTTGAATCTTCTAATTTGTCAAGGTGGCAGTGTCAAAATGTTGGAAATAATTTTTGTAGGTGAGTTTCCGTGAGATGATAAATTTTTTGCAAATTTGTCAAGTTCTCAAAATTGTCTCTTCAAGAGGTCTTGAAGCTTTCTTCCACCTAGATCTACAAACACAAGATAATAGGGAAATATTGTTTTTTTTGGTGAATGGGGGTTTTCCTTGGTCAAACCACATTTTGGTAATCAAACCTTGAATTGAAATGAAACATGATAAGGGAATGAAGAATGAAAAAAGATATGTTACCACTCAACAAACCCCTAGATAGGTCCTTGAATGAAAGTCTACAACTTGCATGAAATGGATTCAATGGATGTCGATCTTAAACTTTGAATCTTGCTTGAAATAGTGCTTTGAATGCTTGACTTGATCATGAAACCCACATCACAATGTTAGCTCCAAAAACATGCATGATGCAAGAATACTTTGACATGATGATTGGATCTTGAATGCTGCAATAAAACTCTGATAAATATTCCTTTGAATGCATTTGATCATAACCTTCACTTTACGAATGCTTGCATAAAAATTCTAGGTTGCTTAGATGAAAATTAGTGAAATAACCTTGTATTTATAGGTATGTATCTAAATTTCTCAAAATTCAAATATCACAAGCCGATAGTGAATTACAGATTTGAATATGTTGAAATACTACCAAAAACATAATTTAAATTTAAGTACTAAGACTTAGGAGGACCCATTCGCCCATGGGAAAATGGGTCCCAAGTCCATAAACCTATGAAACACATTGCTCATTGTGAAGTGTTATGTTTAGGAATTAATTATTGTTAAGTTTCCCCTTCGAAAAATGGAATTTAATGGGCTTGGAAATGAATTATAAGTTCAATTAAGGAATAATTAAGCTCAATTAATTAAGGGAGCCCTAAAATTAGTGTGAAAATGTAAAGGGATACACTTTACAACACTAAATTAAGACACAATTAAGTCCATTTTATTAAGGAGGGCCCAGACAAGTGAGAAATTGTAAAGAGATACATTTTTCTATACTACAACAACATATAATAATTTCAAATTTTATTAGATGGATGTGAAGTCTACATTCTTGAATGGTGAGTCAAATGAAAAGATATACATGCAACAACCAGAAGGATTTCATTTATTAGATAATCCTAATATGGGTTGCAGATTGAAGAAGGAATTATATGGACTGAAACAAGTTCCTAGAGCTTGGTATGCAAGATTGGATAGATACTTGTTGTAATAGGGATTCAATAAATGTACCAAATATAGCAATATTTATTTCAAAGTTGAGAAAGATCAAATCTTGATTGTGGTTGTGTATATTGATTATATAATATTTGGAGGAAATGAAGTGATATGCAAGAGATTTGCAAAGTAAATGCATAATTAGTTTGAAATGTCAATGTTTGGGAAGAAGAATTTCTTCCTTGGGCTACAAATCAATCAGATATAAAAAGATATCTTCATTTCACAATCAAAGTATGTCAAGGAAATATTGCAAAGGTTTGGAATGGAAGACTCTAAACTGGTATGCACTCCCATGGTTGCTAGTTTCAAGTTGATAAAGGATGATGAATCTCTTAAGGCTGATTAAAGCAAGTCTAGATTAATGATTGATGGATTGCTATACCTAACTTCTACTATACCAAATATCATGCATATAGTTTTTCTTGTGGCTAGATTTCAAGAAGATCCTAGAGAGACATGTGGTAGTAGTAAAAAGGATATTTAGATACTTGAAAGGCAGGTTGTGTGGATGATAGAAGAAGTGAAAGTGGTGGTTATTTCTTTCTTCGAAGTAGATTGGTGTCTTGGCTAAGTAAAAAGAAAGATTCAATGTAATTATCTATTGTAGAAGAAAAAAATATTGCTACAACATCTTGGTGCACACAAGTGTTATGGATGAAGCAAATATTGAGGGACATTAGAGTTTTATATGATGAACCTATTTCTATTTTGTGTGATAACACAAGTGCTATAAATATTTCAAAGAATCTAGTTATGCATTCAAGGACATCACATATCTTAATACGGTATCAGTTCTTTAGAGAAACAGTTGCAAAGAATGAGGTGAAGTTGGAGTACATGTGCCTACTAAGGATTAGATTGGCTAATATATTCACTAAATTTTTTCCTAAAGATATATTTGAGTGTCTCTAGTAGAAGTTGGGGATTATTTTCCATCCTTTCAACTAGATGCATAAGGATGTGAATTTGTCTTGGAAGCATTCCAGATTACATTCTTGGTCTTGGACTAATGTTGAAGGCTACCTCTTAGGAGGAGTAGCTAGCAATGGTTGTTTGTTGGTGTAGTAATTTTTTTATGGTGTTGTCCTTTAAATCTTTGTTAAAGGAGGTGAGAGAAGAAGATGTGGAGTAGTGGAAAGTGTTGGCTATAGGTGCTATCCCTTACAAGTGTTTCCTTTGGGGGAAAGTTGGTATAGGTTAGTAATGACAAAGGGGGACTAGAAGAAAATAAACTATGTGTTTTCCTTTACCATTGATGTCAAAGGGGGAGAAATTTAGCTAAAAAACCACATGAAAAAAGGAGAGTATTAGAAAAAGAGAAAGAATAAATTCTTGTGTAAGGGGGAGCAGTGCACTAATGTGTAGTATGTGTTTTTTATTAGATTTTTTGGTTGTTATTGATAGTTTTTCATATCATGTGTTGCCATCAATGACAAATGGGGAGATTTTTGGAAACTTTTGTTTTCATTGATGTCAATAGAGTGTTGTTGCATTGATGTCAACCTTTGAGAAATTAAGTGTGTTGGTTGTACTATTTTTTCATTAGTATTGCCACTGGTGTCAACCTATAATGAAACAATGATGAGTAACTACTTGTGGATATCAACCTCTTGTGTGGTTGAGATGTTGAGAAGGTGTTTTATATGTTAATTTGGTGTTCATGGTGCTTGGTTTACAAGTTATTTTGAGAAAATTTGAAGAAAAGATATTTCAATGTGGTAGAGCGATGTTCTAGTTTTTCCTTTGCATTTATTCTTGAAACATAGAAATTTTTCACTCTATGTTTTAGGACATAGAATGATAATTTTACTACAAGTTTCATTCAAGGAAACCTTAGAGATCTCAATATAAGGCTGTAAAGGGTGAAAGAGATCTGCAATAGGGTGTACTAGGGTGTGATTAATGACTAAAGAGGGGTTCACCACCAAGCTAGGGCTTGGAAAGACAAGAAACATAAGAGATATGCAAAACCTAACTATATGACCTAGATTATGAAATTGAAATATAGAATAAAAGATTGAGAAAGTACAAAGGTGCACCTGGAAACTGAAGAGGCTTGAATGAAGGCTTGAAATCCTAAAAATACTGACTTTAATGCTCATTGGGACTCATACGCTAGTCTAGGCGATTTAGTCCTAGAATAGGGTTTTCGTGCAGAAACTAGAATCTCTCAAGAACTATTTTAGATCTCCTAGAATTTGGAAAAAGTTATTACTAGGACTCATACACCACAAGTGGTGATTTAGTCCTAGTATTAGGGTTTAGCTAAAAATTTGGTAGTCTCTAGTGATCTCCTATAGCTTATTTCCTGCCAAATATTGGAGTCTAAACACTGAATTACAATGTGTAGGTGACTTTTTGTGATCTCACAATGTAAATGACAACTTTGAAAATTTGACAACTCTTCTCCAATATTGCAATTTAGTCTTCAAAGGATATTCAAGTATCAAAACACCTAGATCTATAATCACACATCAAAGAGAAGAAAAACTTGTTGATTGCTATGGAATGGGGGTTTGGCTTCGTCAAACCCCATTAAGGTAATTAAACCTTGTGATTAAACAATGAAACATGAAAATTAAACATGAAACATGAAGACTGATACCTTTAATGATGTCTTGCAATGTAGGTTTGATATCTAACATGAAGTGGTAATGAATAATGTAGATCTTGATCTTGAATTGGATATGAAACAATTCTTAGCTTGGATCTTGAATGCTACATCACAACATTAGCTCAGCAACATGCTTGATGATTTACACCTTTGACATGATGATACATCTTGAATTAATACAACAAATGATGAATAAATATTCCCTCGAATGCCTTAGAAATGCTCTTGAATACTCTTATGAAGTCTTAGGATGCTTGAATCTTGATTTCTTAGGTTGATATCATGAATACTTAGGTGAGATAATGATTTGAAATATTGTTTATATAAGCATTCCATCTAACTTACCATTTATTAGATCCCAAATGTTGACATTCATGAAATTTGAATTCAAAATCTTGATTTCCCACTCAAAACCCTAAAAAGGGGCCAAGTGGGACTCATACACCACTTGTGGTGTATAGGTACCATTTGAGTGGGACTCAAATGCCCAAGGTGGTGTATGGGTCCCACTAGGGCTTTTTAGGTTCGTGAAATGCCAAGGAGTTAATATATTAAGTGTATTTATTGATTATGTTAGGATCTTGGTTGAAATAAGCCTTGAGATGCACAATAAAGGGTCTTAGGGGCCTATTAATGATGATATGAAGGTCATAAATGCAAGAGGGCCCAAAACTTAAGGTGAAGGTGTAAATAAATACACTTTACAACACTAAATTAAGGAAAAATTAGGTCTATTTAACTTAAAAGGGCCCTAACGTAATGCGAATGAGTAAAACACATTATGACACTAAATCAAGGAAAAATTTAGGTTTATTTTAATGTTAATCATTCCAAAATTAAGTGTGAAATTATAAAGGATGACATTTTTCTACACTACATTTAGTCCCCACTTTAGTGAGAGGAGGAACTTGCTTCAAACTCACACTAAAGTAGACATTCAAGAGGGGTCCACATGTACCAATGTGGATGGTCTAGGATGAAAAAGATCAAGGGGGTGGTCAAGCCCCTAGGATCCAAGATCCTATGTAAAACCAACATAAGCATAAAGGGATGCAAACAAGGTGTATGAACTATTTATCCCACACATTGTGGATCAGATCTAAGTTTTTTGTCCAAAAATGCATGCTCACTCTAAGGTAACAAAATTTTAGGTTGTCCGTTGGGTGACTATCCAAAAAGGGTGTCTTACAAGTGAAACACAATTTTCACTATGCAAACCAAATGCATGCTCACAAGGGATAGTGGAGCCTTAGGTCATCCACTAGATGATCCCCTAGAGAGGTGAGACACATATGCATGTGGCCAATATGCGCTCACACACAAGAAAGTGGCTATAGGAAAGTCATCCCATACATACAACCATACCAAAGCTATACCTCCTGATAAATTTGATAAGGCACAAAAAAAAATGAACTTCAAGATTTATGAGGTAAGAAAAGCTTCGTATGATTGACACACATGAACAAAAAATATGGCTCTATAGGAAAGAAAAGTGTGTTATGCAAGGTGGCCATATAACAATTATTGTAAATGTAGACTAGCATAAGGTGTGTTCAAAGGGATTTTTCTTAGTTTATGTAAGGTCTTTTCTTATGGAACATTTTTCCTAATGTCTCCAAGAGAGGAAAATTCAAAGAAATATTGCGCTCTTGGATGAAATCAAACCCAATGAAACCACCAAGAAAAGGGCACATTGCAAGAATAAAGAAAATATCATAGTGAAACATGAGTTTCAATGTATGCCCCCACTTTAAAGCAGTTGCTAACACAATTTTTTGAGAAATTTCTTTAAAGTAGAAGAATACATGAGAGGTTATTTGAAAATCACTATGCCAAGTAATATGTTCCCAAATGAACTACATCATGGATAAGATGTTTCCCCCAAAACTCATCATGTCACATGTGAATCAACTTAAGGCATGTACTCCACATCCCAAGCTTGCTCCTATATATACATGGAAGGAAGTCAACCAGCCAAAAGACATAATGACAAGTGCCATATGAGTAAAAAGTTAACCTAACCCCTTGTCCCCACTTAGTATAAGATAAGGATGAGCTGAAATTATTGATGAGGAACATGCTAGAGTGAAAATAAATATCAATTAGAGGAACTAGGAACTTCAACACAAGGAAGAGCACCACAATCCTTAAGATTTTGAATTTTACTACTCAAAGCCTTAAATTCATTAGTAGAATGACCATGACTTCTATGATATGCACAAAATGAAATCTTGTAGTAAAATTTATTTTGTGTTCTTTGAGGGAGAGATATCAAATGATCTTGGAGGAGTCTCGACAAGATACTCTTTTGATTAGTTGTAGAGGATGTTCTGTTATTTTGTGACAAAGATATCTCCTACTTATTACAAGGTGTCATACCTACACAAGACTCTTTAGATTGTGAGATTTTGTTTTATTCTTTAAAGGAAGGTGTAAAATCTAACGAACTCCAATCGTTAGTGTTTTGTATTATGACATTTATATTAAGAAAATATTTCTCCATTTCTTTCAAAGGATAATAATGAAGACCACTAGTGTAGAGGATGTTCCATTATTTTGTGACAAAGATATCTCCTGGTTAGTACAAGATATCTCTGCAACAAGATACTATTTTGATCAGTTGTAGAGGATGTTCCATTATTTTGTGACAAAGATATCTCTTGCTTAGTACAAGGTGTCATGTACCTACACAAGACTCTTTAGATTGTGAGATTTTGTTTTCTTCTTTAAAGGAAGGTGTAAAATCTAATGAAATCCAATCGTTAGTGTTTTGTGTGATGAAATTGATATTAAGTAGAGAATTCTCTGTTTCTTTCAAAGGATAATAACGAAGACTACTAATGTATCAATTCACGATGCACTAATGTTAAAGTTGGCTTAGAGGAATCTTTTGTAATGGCATTGATATTGAGTGAAGGCTTGATTGTTTCTTTCGAGGGACAATAACATAGACCATTAGTCATTCCTTGTGTGTTAGGCTCTATAGGGACATAGATACCTTGCTCTCTAGTACCATATCCTTTTCCACTATACCCAAGTTGCTTCATAAGTTCATAACCTTTTCCATAAAGGATTTTCACTTCTTTTGGATTATGTGGTTGTTGGTAGTCTATCTCATCAAAGTTTGCTGTGTAGCTTATGCCTTCTTCTAAAGTGGTTGAAGTGGATGCTTTCAAAGGGATTTCCAAATTTTGTGTTGACATTACTACTTTTTCTTTTTCATGCTTCTTTATTATGATTTTTGGTTTCCCATCAAAGCTAGGTGTGAAATCCAAGGAACCCCAATCATCTTTGAATAATTGCATGACTTCCTCAATATGTTTTTAATTTTGTTTCTCTTCTTTCATAGGTTCTATGTTTGAACTTGGAATTATTGTTTTCAAAGGACTTTTCATTCCTTTTTCAGCTTCTAAGCAACTTTTAGGCTCGAGGTCTATTTCAACTTGGTATAATTTATTGTTATAGACATACTTCATGATACGATGAAGAGTTGAAGGCACCACATGCATCTCATGAATATAAGGTCTTCCTAAAAGGAGATTGTATGAAAGATCATGAGGAATAACATGAATAGGAGTTTGTAAGGTAGCCTTTCAAACTATAATAGGTAAATTAATCAACCCAAGTGGTTTCTTTCCTATATTATCAAATCCTCAAATTGATAAGGAATCAGGTCTAATTCTTGATTTATCCATACCAAGTCTATCCAAAAGGTTCACACTACACACACTAAGAGTAGAACCGTTATCAAAAAGGGCTCTTTTTATTCTTGTCCTATTGAATCTAGCTGCTATTATGAAGGAATAGAATTTCTTTCTAATTTCCAAGGGAGGTAGCTCATGTTGATGAAAAGCAATGTCTACGTTGTTTGGTGTTATAGCTTGAATTTGGGTTGCTACTTCATTCGATTTCACATTAGGGGGGACTTGTTGTAAGGCTCTTTGAATCATGTTATAATAATGAGGGGAGGCTTGAATAAGGTCACATAATGGTATCTTAGGAGTATTCTTTAGTTGTTCAACAGGATTACACTCCTTTTCACTATGTAAAGGTAAATGAGGAGGACTAGGTGAGATAGGTTGAGGTAATGGGAGGGATGTTGAAGGTGTTTGTCTTGGTTGTAGATTGTTTCTAGTGTTATATGTATAAGAAATGGTATTATAAATTGACTGTTTCAAAATATTATTCTTAGGTGGGTAAAGGATAAGTTTAGGTATGTTTTGAGCTTGAGGTTTGTGTCAAGGTGGGTAAAGGATGAGTTAAAATTGAATAATATTAACTTCCCTTAGTGAAGGAGAGTCTAATGTTATTTCATCATCTTCATCTAAGGAAATTGTAGACACCGAAAATTAGTCTAGGCCTGCGAACATCACTTTCGACATAATTTTCTAATATCCATGGTCATGATTAAACAATGTTTATTATTTAATTACCTTTCTAATACATATTTCCTCTATTAATTAAATACCCCTTTTTAATTAATTCACTAATTCATTAATTCATAAATGACCTTTATTCAACTTGATTAATTGAATAAATCATAATTATTTAATTATGTCCCTAACTAATTAATTCTTCTTTCTTAATTAAATAATTTATTATTTAATTACCCCCTTTATCTATAATTAAATATTTATTATTTAATTTATTCAATCTCACCTTTACAACAGTCAAATTAAATAAATTATCTTTATTTATTTAATTAAGTCTTTCATTTTCGAATGTCGAATTAAATTAACATTTAATTCATTTATTAATTATTTACGTCAAATTCTTCTATCATTTAGTTATCTAATCATTCACTAACCTTCTGACTCAAGATCTATTTTTAAATCCGCCAGTTATCTTTGGGTTCGGTATCTGATCATTTATGCAAGAGGACTCTTTGTCACAACTAGTCAGTTAACTAGTTCTAACTCATATGCATGTATGCATTCGAATGAATGCTTCATCTTCGAGTTCTAACTTTGTCTTTGACATACAAAGTCTATTTCTTCTATTTTGAAAGACTCTTAACTGAAGATTAAGATCTTGAAATCGTGTTCTAACTTAATCTTTATCCTGCAATCTTTTCTGACTCATGTTCTAACTCATGTTCTATTTGACACAAAATCCACATCGCATGACATTCATCAATCTTTTCTGTCGATCTCTCTTTGAATATGAGCCGATCATTTGAAAACCCAAAATCTATAAAATGGCCTGTCATTATCATTATTCCTCCTCCCAAATCATACAATTTTGAGAAGAAACTTATCTTTGATATTTTTCTTAGACATTCAAAAAGGTTATGCTTCCATCAATACTAAAATTCTGAGGGCAAGAATACTGAAACAACAAAATGGAGAAGGGCAATCAAGATAATTCAAAGGAGTGGACGCATATTCGGTGAGAGCTTTCCAATTTATTTGTTTAGTTTAATTATGTTTACTTTCTTCATTCTTTGTTGTTTGATTTAGATTAATATTTGTTAGTTTAGAATTGATCATTGTAATTTGCGCAGCTATTAGCATTAATCTCCAGAAAATCTACGATCTTACCTTTGGTGAATCTGACATGAACACGCTTCCAATTCACACATCTTTTCATCTTTCCATCCTTCTATTTTTTTATTTTTTTTAGGTTATCGTACGACACACTGCATCTGCTTAACAAAATGATGCATCCATATATGTGAGCTGCATCTGCTATAAACCGCGACGCATCTACCATTCTGAGCCGCATCTATGAAGCCCTGAACTGCATTCAACTGTTAATATTTCGACCCGCGACCAAATATCAACACGAACTGCATCCATTTTTCAAACCCACGCCACATCTGTGGCTCCAAAAGCCGCATTTGTCTGGTAAATTTTTTTTCATTTTTTTAAACTTCCGTACATCTGCATTTTCCTTTTTCGTTTTTCACCATATTTTTCATTTTTCATTTTTTTTTTTTCGCTAATGGTTGTTTGTAGCTATGTCAAGGAAGATTAACTTAGTTTTTGCAGGATGAAGTATAGAAGACAATAAAAAAACCAAAACTATATCTTTTCTGCAGGATGAAAGTCAAAGACCAAAAACAAACTACTAATCAGTTTGCATGCAAGACCTAATGCCTTTTTATTTATTTATTTAGCAAGCTTTCTATTTGGTAGATAAATAACTGTCATTTGGAATAAATAGAATTAGTGTTTGCTTTGTCTAGTGTGAGAGCACATATTTGTCACCCTTTACGATTCGGTATATCAGAGTATCCTCTCCCCTTGCACAGTCATGCGATCTTGGGTGTAAGAGAAATGATTATTGACTCTAGAACCTGGGCTTTTCTTGGTGGGAAAAAGTACTAACCCCAAGATGACTCAAACTAGTAACACGCTTTAGCTAATGACTTCCACCAGGTATATAAAAATGGATTTCTGGGAGAAACCCCAAAAATCACGCTAACTATTTCGACGAGAAGGGCATAAATGGTCTCTTGCCGAAGTTGAATAGTGCCCCATGAATGGAATGCCCTTACTAAAATACCATGTAATTTTTCAAAAATCCTACCTATTTGCTAGCGCAGCAAGGTCAACCCTATGAAGCCGTCTTACATTCTTACAGTTTATGTGTGGAGATGAGATGTATGCCATGGGAGTTTCATGGGTACAGTAGCTTGGCTGCCTCGTATAAGTGAGTGTCATGGAGGGGAGCCAGTGGGGTCAAGCTACTAGTCATCCACCATAAATATGCGTAGTTGGATTTATCCAAGTAAGAACTCAGTGATTATTGTCCAAAAAGCCTAGGTTGTAAATTTTTTTTTGTATTTTAACGATCTATCACTACAAAATTGAAAACACCTTGATTGTTGTGTTTTTTTTTGTTGTATTTGTCAAAAATCTTGATCAACAAATGGAGTTAGTCAAAACAACTTTTGAAAAACTTCAACAGTCAAAAAGTGAGTTGCAACTGTCATTTTTAACACCGCATCTGTCTTAGTGAGTCGCATTTGTTAGGGGAAAAGCCGCATGTGTCTGTGAAAAAGTTCATTTTAACAGTCTAGATATTACAAGCCGCAACTGTCAACTTTTGAGTCGCATGTGTACATGCAATCCACATCTATCAATTTTCAAGCCGCAAGTGTCTGTCAGAAATTTTAGGTTTACAGAGTCCATATTTATCACCGCATGCATATTGCAAAATCGCATTTGTCATAACAAAAATCGCATCTGTCAGAAAACTGCATGTGTATTGCAAACCACATCTGTTATAATGAAAACTGCATCTATCAAAAAGTCCAAACTTTGTCAGTATCTGAAATGAGGATTTAGTCAAATCACCACATGCACAATTCTAAACCGCATCTGTCAAAATTTGAACCGCAACTGATAAGTGAACCGCATTTGACTGTTAACAAAAACTTAGAAAGCTGCAAATCGAGTCTGAAAACATAACTGTCATTTTTCGCTTCTCTTTCTAACGATCAACCTTGGACAGAAACTAGGAAAATTTTGCTCAAAAACCTTGCATCATTAAGTGTCATATACGTTCTAGTCATAGTCATCTTAAGTTGCATGCATATAGATACTTCCTAGGAAATTGCATATCACAGAATAGATAAATTTCCTCATCATTGGATATGTTCATGTCCCGATTTGTCACAATCAATGAACATAGTCACTTTGGTCCTATTTAGTGAATCTTTTTAGCTCAACAGTCTAGTTTGGAAAATTCACCTTGTCAACTGTCCTTGTCCTACAATTAGGTTCCTTGGTCAAACACAAATCATTGCATGCATTTATTCCATAGGTGATAGGTTATACCCATCTTAGACTCATTTATCGTCATTGTCTACTCAAGATTTTGCATATTGTTCATCCTACCATATGTCATCTTAGTAACGTCTCTTTAGAAATCATTTTACAAACATTCTTATTCTCAGAAAATTCACAAAAAACATAGAAATAGGACATATCAGTTTTTAGACATAGTCTGCATTACCCCATTTTGAGCAAATTTTCATGGTCAAAACAAGGTCTCAAAAAAAACAAAAATCAATGTCGGACCCTAACAAATTTTTCAATCCATTCGAAAATCAACCATCAGCAAGTGAGAGACCACACAAACCTTTGCTTGAAAAACACATCACTAGAGATACACATGGACAAATTTATATAGAAGACATAGACGCCACCGTACAAGATCTTGAATTTGCATCCTTAATGGATGAATGTTTGGCAAATGATCCCCAACAATATCTAGCAAATTTTCTAGCAGAAGGTGCCAAACTACCAATAGGATTTGATATTTGTACTTTGCAAACATCGTCTAATCAACCAACACAAACTATGATGTCAAGTGTTTATATTCCCCAAATCACCACAACAATACCAACTAGCATACCAACTCAAATATCATCAATTGTAAACACAACCCCTTTCAACATAACACAAGGTTTACAATTTACTATGGGAGCAACTTCATCAAACCCCTTTGGCACCAACACGACTGGTAAGAGATCCAAAGTTGGCATGAATATTCCTATACCAAATCAGACCATTCAGATAGGAAATATTCCTATACCAAATTAGAACATTCAGACAAGAAATATTCCTATACCAAATCAAACCATTCAGACAGGAAATATTCCTATACCAAATAAGAACATTCAAACAAGATATATTCCCAATCCAAATCAGAACATTCAAATAGGAAAATATCCCCAATCCGAATTAGAACATTCTAACGGGATATATTCCCTCACCAAATCATAACCCGTCACAGAACATGGCATTTCAGAACACCTACATTGATCCAAATAATGCAAACAACATGTCCTTGACATAAGTAGATGTCATCCAAAACCAAATGCAAAATCTTCAACAACATATGGATAACATGTCTATGTCAGGCAAACGAACTATCTCAGCGCAAGATCTATGTCCATGTCCTTTCGAAAAAGTTCTTTACACGACACCCTTCCCCCATGGGTACATTATACCAAATTTTTGTAAGTATAATGGGAGGAAGAATCCTTTAGAACACATTAGAGAATTCTCAATGGCATGCATGGAAATATCATATGACCCCACATACTTGATGAGACTATTTCCGTGAACCCTTATCGGGATAGGACTAGAATGGATTTCTAAATTACCATATGGTATACGATCTTGGAGTGAATTAGCTGAGAAGTTTGTCGAACATTTTTCCTTTAACATAGACAATGAAGTAATAATAGCAACCTTGTGCCACACAACACAAGAAGATGGCGAAACTTTCACCACTTTCTTCTAGAGATGGAGAAGTCTAGCTAGCAGATGTCTAGTTGAAATACCAGAAAAGAAAAAGGTCACGATATTCCTAGAAAACATCAATCCAAAACTGTGAAGTGACTTAAGGGTACATTCTTGTACTTCATTCCTAGACTTGGTACAAAAGGGCATCATCCTTGAAAAAGGCCTTATTGACAAAGGTGAAATAAAAGTACCAGGTAGAAATCCAGTTGTCCAACATCAAAACGCACCAAATGATAGAAACAAATTCTTGTCTAGAAACAAAAATGTTACAAATGACGACATTGTTGATGCTAAAAACATACATACAGAACTATTTAAAACACTTAGAGGTTACAACCACAATCAAAACATGACGAATAGTCCAGATCAAACAGCCAATTATGTCCAAAATTCACAACAACAATGACTGCAAAGGAGATTTTCTACATGTGAATTTACCCCTCTAGGGCAACCAATTGAGACTGTTTTCAAAGAGTTGATTAAACATAATCTCATCAAACCATTGGAACCAAGAGAGTATGATCTTGGACAGTTTAAACCTTCATGGTGGGATGATAACACTTTTTGTGACTATCATCGAACAAAAGGACACAACCTACAACAATGTTGACAACTGGAGAATATTATACAAGACTTTGTTGAAAATGGAACCATAGAGGTCAATGGGCAGAAAAATACCAATAATAGTGATCATAAGGTCTTTACAGACCTATTACATGACCATACGAAAGGAAAAGCCTCCAGTTTGGGAACCAAGAATAATCCATTAGCCAATTATACCAATACCAAGTATGACTATGGTAAAGGAACGATCATAAATCACCTTCGAGCTACAAATGAAAACTTCAATACCATCATCATTGAGAAGCATCTAGAATGTACTGTAAACACACATAGAACTAAGATTAATATTCTCAATCCTTCTTCTGAGCCACCTACACAAACTTCCAAGTTTAAGTACAACCTCCTTGATCAATTAAGTAAAACCCCCACACAAATCTCTATTTTGGAACTATTGACTTTATCACCTAAGCATCAAGCCATTCTTGACAAAGATTTATAGAACATGACTGTTCCTACAGACTTAGATGCCAATCATTTCGAAGAAATGGTGGGATATTTAACCAACTCACATCATGCCACATTTTCCCAACAAGATTACTCAACCGAAAATTCCGATCATAATGACCCCTTAGATCTTGAAGTCCTAGTCCATCAAACCAAAGTTAGACAATTCTTGGTAGATGGAGGAGAAAGTTTGAACTTGTGTACCCTAAAATTGGTTAAGGCATTAGGATTCTCAGAAGAATGCATAGACACCTCTAAAAGTATAGTCATCAAGGCTTACGATGATGAGGAAAGATCATCCAAAGGAGTTGTCACACTCCCTATCAGAATTGGCCTAGCAATTATGAACACCAGCTTTCAAGTCTTGGATCTCACCCTTCCGTACAACCTGTTATTAGGTAGAACTTGGATACACACAATGAAATTTGTACCTTCAACATATCACCAATGTCTTAAATTCTCATATAATGGGACAAAGATCATGATTGATGGTGATCCAGATCCGTTTCAATATTGTACAAGCCTAAGGGAAATTCCACAACGACAGGTACTAGTTAACCAAGAAGCTTCATCATCCACTTTATCCCTATATGTTGACCCATCACGTCTTACTAAGTCCATTTCATTCAAACCACCATCATCCACTCCTAAGGTCGAGATCAAAAATAAGGGTTGTGGAGAGTATTACATGAAGGCATCATACTGTGTCAGTCAACTGGTTCCACCTAAGGCATATGGCTTACCCATGGCAGTTAGAAGACAGTCAGTAGTCACATTCCGTGTTCCCCCTACAATGACATTGACCAAATGGGGAGAGTTAAGTGAAGAAATTATGGATCAAGGTGATATTACCTCCTGGTTGTATCAAGAAGACAATGTATACCCCTCGCCATCTATTCAAATAACTAAGGACCAATATGGAAAAGGCTTTAAGATAATGCAAAGTGAAGGTTATGATAGGCATAGTGGGTTAGGGCTACATAAAAATGGAAGGACAAAACTGATCACTGTCTCACCACAATCGAAATACCTAGGGCTAGGGTTTCAACTGCTTAGAATTGGGTTTCCTAGTACTTCGTCACCATTTCAAGAGGAAGTGAGTGCTTGTGCAGACATCGAGATATCTCATGAACCACTTCCCCTAGTTTATGATGAATCTCCTGACTCAAGCGATTGTGAGTGGGATTCCCTTTCCTCTACCAGTACCATGAACATAGATGCTCTATTTGGAGAATTGGACCTAAATATAAAAACTGTACCAAAACCATCTAGCCTTCGTCATAGGAAACACTTGTCCAAAGAAGAATGGCATAAACACTATTATTGGAAAACCCTTGATCATGCATCTTGGGCACCTAACAAACCATATTCTGATGAGTCAGCCCTTGCCATAGTCCCATAGCAGAGTTTACCTACCCATAGGAAAAAAAACAAGAAGGAGTTAGTCCAAAAATTTTGTGATCATGTCAACCAATCTATATTCTCCTTGTCAGATTCTACCTTTAATAACTCCGATGAAGACGTTCCTCTCATATATCACGAACTTATCGACTGGGATCAACAAGGTACACCCATCATAGATACATTTGAGAACGACGAAGCAATCAGTGAGTTCATGGGACTTCGAGAAGGCATACCAAGAGGGGATCATAAAGTTGGTTTTACCATAGACCTAGATGACAAAGCATATTTTGGGGAGTCTATTTACACCTCTAGTCACAAAAATGAAGATAAGAAGAAAATTGATAAAAATGAGAAAAATGACAAGTCCCTAGGTGAAAATCAAAAGGCACCTTTGGACGAAGAAAAAGTCAAAATAAAGGACATATCCGAGGGTTAAAACCTCTCTAAGGCTCCCAAGGATAGAGGTTCAAATATTCTCCCTGTTGAACAAGAAAAGTCATCAATGCTAGTAGAAGAGTCTATTGAGGTCAACATAAATATAGAAGAAAACCGATGGCACATATACTTTGCAGCATCATTGACAGAGGAAAAACAACATGAGTTTAAGGACTTCTTCGCAAAGAGAAAGATAAACTTTGCATGGTCATATGTTGACATGCCTGGGCTGGATCCAGATCTTATACTACACCATTTACCATTATAGCCAGGTATTAATCTAGTCAAACAGAAGTTAAGGAAAATTCATCCACAAATAGCTCTACTGGTCAAGGCAGAACTTAAGAAACTCTTGGATGTTGGATTTATAAGAACTATAGACTATGCAAACTAGATTTCAAATCTTGTACCAGTGACTAAACCAACTGGGGGCATCTACATTTGAACAGACTTTAGAGAGATTAACAAGGCATGTCCTAAGGATGACTTCCCTTTTCTGAATATAGACATGATAGTAGATCTTACAGTAGGATACGAGATGCTATCCCTCATGGATGGTTTCTCTAGATATAACCAAATCAAAATCATAGCTGAAGACCAACACAAGACAACTTTCATGTGTCCATGGGGCACATACTATTGGAATGTTATGCCTTTTGGGCTTAAGAATGCAGGAGCTACCTATCAACGGGAAATGACTACGATTTTCCATGACTTTATACACTTTCATGGAAGATTATGTAGATGAAATTATAGCTAAATCAGAAATAAGGGAAGATCATTTGAAGGTTCTAGAAAATATATTCCAGAGGCTAGAGAATTACAACGTCAGGTTGAATCCAAAGAAATGTGTCTTTGGAATAAAATCAGGGAAACTTCTAGGGTATATCATCTCCAAAAGAGGCATTGAAGTAGATCCAAAGAAGGTAAGAGCTATCATATAAATGCCTCCTCTAGTCAGCATAGGTCAACTTAGAACACTACAGGTATGATTACAGTCCATCAGACATTTCATTATACAACTGGTAGATAAAATACACCCATTTCAATATTTACTCAAGAAAAGAGTACCATTTGTGTGGAAACCTAAATTTCAGGAATCTTTCCAACAAATCAAGGATTACTTGCTCACTCCACCTATCTTAATTCCACCTATAGATGGAAAACCATTGATACTATGCATTTCAACAACCTAATTAGCATTAGGATCTCTTCTCGCACAAAACGATGATCAAGGTCGTGAGAGAGCAGTATATTACATTAGTCGTAACTTGGTAGGATATGAATTGAATTACAACAACATAGAATGTGCCTATCTTGCGGTAGTCTTTTCTACCCAAAAACTTTGGCACTATATGCTCAATCGCCAAACAATGTTGGTTGCAAAGAGTGATCCCCTCAAATATCTCCTAAGGCAACATTAATAGGTCGATTGGCTAAATGGGTTATGATACTTAGTGAGTATGACATCCAATATGTAGAGAGGAAGGCTATAAAAGGACAGGTGATTGTAGATCAGTTAGCAAATGCACCCATGAAGGCTGACCATCCTTTAGTGGTGGATTTTCCTGATGAATTTATTTTCAACATTGACACTGGAACTGAATGGAAATTATACTCTGACGGTCACATACAAATTGGGGTTCAGGAGCAGGCATCCTATTTGTTACACCTCAAGGTGACACCATTCCTAAATCATTCAGGATTGCTTTCCCTTGCACCAATAACATAGCAGAGTATGAAGCCTTAGTGATAGGATTAAAAATGGTAGCACAGTGGAAGATTAAGAGTCTACATGTTTTTGGTGATTCTTAGCTTGTAGTCCGAAAAGTAAATGATGATTATGAGACTAAGGATGAGAAAATTTCTCCCTACAAGCACATGGATGACAGTTTCAAGAAGTAATTTGATGATATTTCCTTTCAACAAATACCATGTATTCAGATTAGGGCTACAGATGCTATGGCAACTGTGGGTTCCTTATCAGATATTCCGAGTAACGTGCCTAAGTTTGAGTTTTTGGTTGAACAACTATTGGTTCCTGCCTATGATGTCCCCGATTTTGTGATGGTGTGTACAATTGTTGGCCCTACTCCCCCTTGGTATAAAGAGATATTTGAATATCTAACTAACCAAACCTTACCTCTAGACTTGTCAAATAACCAACATCGAACCTTCATCCGTAAGTTACCTAAGTACACCATCATCGAAGATACCCTGTACAGACGTACCTTAGATAATGCCCTAATGAGATGTCTTGATGTTGAAGAAGCAAAAAACAACCTTACGAGTGGTACATGAGGGTATATGCGGATCCCATTCGAGTGGTCCTACTTTAGCCCATAAGATTATGAGATTAGGTTATTATTGGCCTACAATGGAGAAAGACTCATATATCTTTGTAAAGAAATGTAGATAGTGTTAGATACATGGAGATTTGATAAGAGCACTAGCGCAGGAACTTTGTCCGATTACATCACCATGGTCTTTTTCCCAATGGGGACTTGACCTCATAGGTAAGATACACCCTCCATCATCCAACGGCCATAAATTCATCATAACCACCATCGAATACTTCACCAAATGGATTGAAGCTATTCCCATGACCTACATCACTGACACACAAATATCCAATTTTATCTTAAACTATATCATTTATTGGTATGGTGTACCCCAATCCATTATCACATAAAATGGTTGCCCATTCAAAACCCAAGAAGTACACCATCTATGTGAAGAGTTTTATATCAAACATCATTCTTCCACCCCATATTACCCACAAGGTAATGGCCAAGCTGAGGCATCTAATAAAACCATTGTTATAATCCTAAAGAAGACTGTCAATGATGCTAGTCGTGACTAGAACCTATAGCTAAATCCTGCCTTATGGGCTTACCGCACAAGCATACGTACTCCCACTGGTGCCACTCCATATTCCCTAATATTCGGATCTGAAGCTATCTTACCTATTGACGATGAAGAATACCGTGTATCCAGATTACAAGAGATAGAATTACTAGATGAGCGAAGACAAAAAACACTAGACCATTTGCAAGCATATCAGAATCGTCTTCATCGAAGCTATAATAGGAAAGTTCTAAATAGACACTTTGATGTTGGTGACCTGGTTTTAAAGGAGAATCCCAAGAATCAGGTTGAACGAGAAAAGCCAAGAAAGTTCAAACCTAACTGGTTAGGGCCTTATATTATCATAGAAGCTTTTGGGTCAGGAGCGTACCAACTTTGTACTCCCGAAGGAGAGCCAATTTTGTCACCAATCAATAGCCTGCATCTGAAAAGGTTCTATACGTAGCTTCTGAGAATCTATGTCTTAATCTAGAAAATACAAAAAAAAAAAAAAAATGGTTACCTTGATGAAAACCTGACAAACAGGCATCTTTATAACACCAAAAAAATTGAAAAATCAACAAAAAAGTAAAGAGAAATAATCTGTCCAATAGTGAAAACCGCTTCGGTGGTTCTATGGATAAGTACCATGGTGAAAACTTGGAAAACAGGTGCTATGTGTAATCAAACTTGCTCTTTCATCTACCATAATTCCAATCAGACTTTTTCACCATCCCTCATAATAAATGGTTGTCCTATCCATTGCTTGGGATGATTGACATCTAACATCCATTCTGTCACATTCCCCATTCCATCTTGTAATACCCCTCCATTTTGCTTCTTGTTCAAGTTGTTTTATGCTATGTTGTAGTTACTTTGATACTGGATACATTTTGTTATGATGTTTTGATCGCTACTATTGAGCGACAACTATTATTGTGGGATGTGGTTATCTGATTATTGTTTCACTTGCATTATGGAGTAATAATGTTGTAGAGTTAACATGAGATGTTATTATGAGATTACTGGATTATGATGGAAGTGTCAGTTTCGATGAGTGTATTGGTGAAGAGGAGGGTTTCGCATCACTCGCTTGTGAGCGCCCTACGAATCCGTAATTTCTTCTTCATGGTGTGTATTATATGCTGGATATATTGTATGATATTGTTTACTTATTTTCAGGATTGCAGGTACATGACATCGACTCCACCTGGTTTCACAGGTTTGAGCGTGTCAATCCAACGATTAAGTTGAATGGGAGATAGTAGCTAGGTAACATGTGTCAAGTTTACACCCTAGCCTTAGTGTGTCGTCAGTCGTGTGTGTCGAGCCATTGTCTATCTTGTTTTAATGTTATTTAATTCTCTAGGATTATTGATTTGGAAATAGATATTTAGAATAATTGTATTTAAATCATGTTGATGGTTATTTAATTTAAATAATGCAATATGGATAAAAGTTTATATTTAAATTAATTAATTATATTTAATTTATTTAATTAATTAAATTTAATCCATGGGGGTTGAATTTAGTTATTAAATAATTAAATTAATTAATTAAACGTGATGTAAGAGAATGAAAGGAAATAAAAGAATTAAAATTAATTTTGGAATTTAATTTCAACGTGTGGGAATTAAATTAGAAATTGTAATTAAATGTTTATTTGAGAAATTAGTTGCAACTTTGGAAATTAATTTATTATTTGAAATTGCATTTTAAATTGAAAGTGGTTTTCAAAAAGTGAAATTGAAATTGAAATTAAAATTGAAATTGAAATTAAAATTGAAATTGAAATTGAAATATCTAATTTGCATGTAATGTGAATGAGGGTTGTATTAGGTATTTTTGATTTATAAAGAATACATGTTTTAATTTTAGGGCAGCAAAAAGAGATTTAGAAAAATATACATTTTTACAGCAGAGATGAAATTTTGGAAAATTTGCACAAGGGTTTGAAGAAAGTTTTGATTGTAAGAATTGATTGAAGGAAAAATTGTTTGCATTTGTTGGGTTTTGGATTGGATTCATTGGAGGATTGAAGAAAATTCAGGAAATCTTTGGAGGGGGCTTGTATCAGAAATTCATCTCTTCCTGTAGCTTCTTGTACCAGGTTTTCCTCTTTGTGTTTTATTGTTCTTGATTGTTTTTTTTTAAATAGTAGTGATTAAAGATTTGTTTGTTAAATCTATTTTAGAAAACAAATTTGATATTAGGAGAAAAGAATTAAATAAATTTATAGCCTTTGCTTGTGAAAATTCTTGAGTGAAAATTTGTGAAAAACTCAGTTGAATTTAAATTATTTGGGAAATCGATTATGTTGTAATTGGAAATCAAACATAGAGATTGAACAATGCATTTAGAATGTTTTTAAAAAATGAAACCTTCTGTTTATTATTAAAAATTGGATTTTAAAATCTACAGGATAGTTATATTTTTCATGGTAAAATGGTCTGGTTGCGTCACCTATAACTCCACTTTCACAAACTGGTTTGTCAGAAAATTTAAAGGGTTTTGCATTTTGAAATTTTCTTATCCCTGTCAAAACGTTGCAAATACCCAGATCATAGTTTTTGAGTTATGCTTGAAACATGAGACTGCTGTTAAGTTATTTTCCCATGGTTGCTCTGAAAATAAAATAATAATAAATTGATATTTATAAATATTAATATTTTATGTATTGTAATTATAATATTAAAATATTATTTAATAATATTTTATATTATAATTTATAATATTAAAGTATTATATTTATTTATATTATTTTAAATAAAATTTGTATATTATATTAGTGGAATTAAAATTATAAACATATGGGGAAATTATTGTTTATTTTAAAATGACATGTTAAAGTTTAATTGAAAGAGTTAAATATTTGATTTAAAGAATGCATAATTTAAAATTTAATTGTGGAATTTAAATTCATGTGTAAAAGGTCCAATTATTAATTTGATTTAATTGGAAAAATATATATATATTTTGGAAAATTGATGATAAGGGATATTTTATTTTGAATTAAACAAATTGATATTTTATAAAGAATAGAAGATATGTTAATGATTAAATATATTTAAATATATTAATTTATATTTAGTATATATATATTGAAGGTATATATCCATTTGAGAGAATAAATAATATTTTATCTTATTATATTTTGTTGTTTGCAAATTAGGTATTATTAGTGTTTTAAAAGAAATGATTAGTATGTGTAGAAAATGTATAGAGAAATATATTTTTTAATAGAAGTAATTACTTGATTTAAAAGGAAATATTTATTTTGTTAATATGATTGAAGAAAATATATTGAAATGTATATATATATCCATGAGTATTTTCAATTAGCATTTACCTTGTTTCATTTAAGTGCGTGTAATTTAGCTTTGTATGAAGAATTTAAAAGATAAGTTTGAATGTATGGTCAAAATTTGATAAGGAAAAAGATATTTAAATATATTGAAAAATTATAGAAATAGTTATATTTAAATGTTTTAATTAATTAATGAGATTTAATTAGAAATAATATGAATGTGTGGTCAAATAGATAAGCCAAAAGATATTTTTATACATTGATGAAATTGCATGTTTTTAAATGGATAGTTGAAGAGACATAGACTCTGGATAGAAAATTGAAAAGATTGTTTGCAATAGTGTTAGGTTGCATTAGAAGTAAATTTAGGAACTAACTATATTGAAAAAGGCAAATAGTTATTATGTTTTATTTAGTTTCATAGAGTAATCTAGTCATTGTGAATGGAATATTAAAGAATATATGTAATTAAATTTATTAATATATATATTTGGTGTCTATATAATATGGAGCATATATATATATATATTAAGTGTAAAATTCATTATCGTATTTTATTTTAATGAGATGCATGCAATATATTATTGAATAGAGATTTAAAAAATGGATTGATTAGTGTATATGGAAAATGGATAGAGAAACAATATGTTATTATATTAAAGTGATTGAATGTTTTAAATAGAAAATTGAATGAGATGTAAGATTTGGTTAGGAAATGGAAAGAGTCTACTTGCATGGATTTTTGTCGATTTAAAAGTAAATTAAGAAGAAGTTTTATTGATGAGACAATCAATTATGTTATTTGTTAATTTCTATTTAGATTAATTGAATCATTGTGATTGGATTATGAAAGAGATATGGATTTAGTATATCCAAAAGTAGTATCTTCCTCATGATTATCTTAATGGATTTAATTCTCTGTAATCAGTAAAGGGAAGTAAGTTTAATTGTTTTAGATTTCCAATAATGAAAAAGGAAATAGGGGTTATGATTATTTTAGATGATCTAGTTATCGTGTCTTTGACTTTGTCAACACTACCTATTGAATGAATATGGATATAGGAAATCCAAATATTAGATTTGATTAATGATTTGAATGCTTTTGTTACTATGTTGTCAAGTTGCATTGTGGGTTTTGGGATTTAGTGTTAGTCCTAAATTATAAGTCTTCCATAAAAACTTAGAGGATAAGGGTTGTTGAATCTTTATGCCATCCAGTTGTTTTCCCTTGGGTAGTGCATGGCGTCTTTTCAGTTTTACCTGATTTTCACGAACGGGGATGTTTGCACCTCCTTGGGTTAGGAGCAGATTATGGGATTCGTGTCTCCTTGTATGGAGTGACCTTGGTATGTGGTTTCATCTTGTTGCCTATTGTGAAAAGAGTGGACTATGTGTTTGTTGCCTCCAAGATGTTTGGAGTGAGTTCTATTATTTGTATCCTCCTTGTGTTGGAGTGGATTATGATGCCTAGTTGGTATGCACTTGTGGTTCCCTTAGTGGATTGTTTGGGTGTGTGTTGTCGAATAGAAGAGTGGCTTCTGTTAGGCGCCAAAGCCCAAATAGGTAATCTGGATAACCTTCAGGAGTGATTTAAACAAGTGATAATTAAAGTAATGTACTTAGAAGACTAGGACTAACTTCTCACTAATAAAGATAATTTAATCCTCACTCATAGACATAAGGGTTCGTTTAGACTTGGGATGAGTGAGAAGGCCTGGAATGACAAGATCAACTATCTTATCTATACAAGAGATAGTTTATTCCGCATGAGTGAGTATGAGTGTCGGGATTCGGTTGAGGCCACCAGGATTACTTGTACCAGAGCCTATGAAAAATGCCCAGAGGAGATCTCATGACAAACCTTGTGATGACACTCTATCTAGGACAACTGTTGTTAATTGTTTTATGTGTATCGTTCTGTGAACATACTTGATTAATATTATGTCTGAAAGCAATGTGACCTATGTTAGTGATGTTGGAGTTGTACTTGATTTGTATGTGTATGGTAATTAAGTTGTACTTGTTAGCTCATTTGTTTGGTTATATCATTATGAGTTAGTATGAGTCTGCCTTTGGTTAGTGGTTGTAAATTTTTGTCCATGTTACTTTGTTACTATCTCCTAGCATGGGGGTGGGCCTTTGGGTACCACTTGGTTAGGTGGAACATTCACCAAAATCGTTGGGTCCCCATCTATCTTCAGTACTTGGTGGCGAGACATCCAGATGGATAGCTCACGGTTCTTGTTGTAATTACTTGGATTGTAATATTTTTAACTTGTATAAGTTATTTTATCCCTCTTATGTTTATGAGGTGGAATTGTAATACCCCTCCGTTTTGCTTTTTCTTTGGTTTGCTTTATGCTATGGTTGGTTGCAATTACTTTGATATTGGATACATTTTGTTATGATGTTTTGATCGTTACTATTGAGTGACAAATATTATTGTGGGATGTAGTTATCTGATTATTGTTTCACATGCATTATGGATTAATGATGTTGTAGAGTTAACATGAGATGTTATTATGAGATTACTGGATTATGATGGAAGTGTTAGTTTCAATGAGTGTATTGGTGAAGAGGACGGTTTCGCATCACTCGCTTGCGAGTGCCCTACGAATCCGTAATTTCTTCTTCACGGTGTGTATTATATGCTGGATATATTGTATGATATTGTTTACTTGGTTGCAGGATTGCAGGTACATGACATCGACTCCACCTGGTTTCACAGGTTTGAGCGTGTCGATCCAACGGTTAAGTTGAACGGGAGATAGTAGCTAGGTAACATGTGTCAAGTCTATGCCCTAGCCTTAGTGTGTCGTCAGTTGTGTGTGTCGAGTTATTATCTGTCTTGTTTTAATGTTATTTATTTCTGAAGGATTATTGATTTGGAAATAGATACTTAGAATAATTGCATTTAAATCATGTTGATGATTATTTAATTTAAATAATGCAATGTGGATAAAAGTTTATACTTAAATTAATTAATTATATTTAGTTTATTTAATTAATTAAATTTGATCCAAGGGGTTGAATTTAGTTATTAAATAATTAAATTAATTAATTAAACGTGATGCAAGAGAATGAAAGGAAATAAAAGAATTAAAATTAATTTTGGAATTTAATTCAACGTGTGGGAATTAAATTAGAAATTGTAATTAAATGTTTATTTGGGAAATTGGTTGCAACTTTGGAAATTAATTTATTATTTGAAATTGCATTTTAAATTGAAAGTGGGTTTTTGAAAAGTGAAATTGAAATTGAAAATTGAAATTGAAATTGAAATTGAAATTGAAATATCTAATTTGCATGTAATGTGAATTAGGGTTGAATTAGGTATTTTTGATTTATAAAGAATACATGTTTTAATTTTAGGGTAGGAAAGTTTTTAGAAAAATACATTTTTACAGCAGGGAAGAAATTTTGGAAAATTTGCACAAGGGTTTGAAGAAAGTTTGATTGTAGAATTGATTGAAGGAAAGATTGTTTGCATTTGTTGGATTTTGGATTGGATTCATTGGAGGATTGAAGAAAATTCAGGAAATCTTTGGAGTAGGCTTGCATCAAAAATTTATCTCTTCCTGTAGCTTCTTGTATCAGGTTTTCCTCTTTGTGTTTTATTGTTCTTGATTGTTTTCTTTAAAATAGTAATGATTAAATATTTGTTTGTTAAATTTGTTTTAGAAAACAAATTTGATATTAGAAGAAAAAAATAAAACAAAGTTACAGCCTTTGCTTGTGAAAATTCTTGAGTGAAAATTGTGAAAACTTTAGTTGAATTTAAATTAATTGGGGAAATCGATTTTGTTGTTATTGAAATTAAACATAGAGATTGAACAATGCATTTAAAATGTTTTTAGAAAATGAAACTTTCTGTTTATTATTAAAAAAGGGATTTTAAAATTTGCAGTATAGTTATATTTTCATAGTAAAATGATCTGATTGCGTCGCCTATAACTTCACTTTTACAAACTGGGTTTTCAGGAAATTTAAAGGGTTTTTGCATTTTGAAATTTTCTTACCTCTGTCCAAATATCGTAAATACCCAGATCGTAGTTTTTGAGTTATGTTTGAAACATGAGACTACTGTTAAATTATTTTCCCATGGCTGCTTTGAAAATAAAATAATAATAGATTGATATTTATAAATATTAATATTTTATGTATTATTATTATAATATTAAAATATTATTTAATAATATTTTATATTATAATTTATAATACTAAAGTATTATATTTATTTATATTATTTTAAATAAAATTTGTATATTAGATTAGTGGAATTAAAATTATAAACATATGGGAAATTATTGTTATTTTAAAATGGCTTGTTAAAGTTTAATTGAAAGAGTTAAATATTTGATTTAAAGAATGCAATATATTATTGAATAGAGATTTAAAATTGGATTGATTAGTGTATATGGAAAATGGATAGAGAAATAATATGTTATTATATTAAAGTGATTGAATGTGTTAAATAGAAAATTGAATGAGATGTAAGATTTGGTTAGGAAATGGAAGAGAGTTTACTTGCATGGATTTGTGTCGATTTAAAAGTAAATTAAGAAGTTGTTTTATTGATAAAGCAATCAATTATGTTATTTATTAATTTCTATTTAGATTAATTGAATCATTGTGATTGGATTATGAAAGAGATATGGATTTAGTATATCCAAAAGTAGTATCTTCCTCATGCTCATCTTAAAGGATTTAATTCTTTGTATTCAGTAAAGGGAAGTAAGTTTAATGGTTTTAGATTACCAATAATGAAAAGGGAAATAGGGGTTATGATTATTTTAGATGATCTACTTATCATGTCTTTGACTTTGTCAACACTACCTATTGAATGAGTATGGATTTAAGAAATCCAAATATTAGATTTGATTGATGACTTGAATGTTTTTGTTGCTATGTCGTCAAGTTGCATTGTTGGTTTTGGGATTTAGTGTTAGTCCTAAATTATAAGTCTTTCAGAAGAACTTAGAGAATAAGGGTTGTTGAATCTTTATGCCATCCAGTTGTTTTTCCGTGGGTAGTGCATGTTCAGTTTTACCCGATTTTCATGAACGGGGATGTTTGCACCTCCTTGGCTTAGGAGCGGATTATGGGATCTTTTGTACCTCCTGTGAAAGGAGTGGACTATGTGTTATTGCCTCCAATATGTTTAAGGTGGGATCTTTTGTACCTCCTGTGAAAGGAGTGGACTATGTGTTATTGCCTCCAAGATGTTTGGAGTCAGTTTCTATTATTTGTATCCTCCTTGTGTTGGAGTGGATTATGATGCCTAGTTGGTATGCACTTGTGGTTCCCTTGGTGGATTGTTTGGATGTGTGTTGTCGAATAGAAGAGTGGCTTATGTCAGGCGCCAGAGCCCAAAGAGGTAAACTGGATAACCTTCAGGAGTGATTTAAACAAGTGATAATTAAAATAATGTACTTAAAAGATTAGGATTAACTTCACATTAATCAAGATAATTTAATCCTCATTCATAGACACAAGGGCTTGTTTAGACTTGGGATGAGTGAGAAGGCCTGGAATGGCAAGATCAACTGTCTTGTTCTTGCGAGAGGTAGTTGATTCCGCATGAGTGAGTATGAGTGTCGGGATTTGGTTGAGGCCACCAGGATTACTTGTGCCGGAGCCTATGAAGAATGCCCAGAGGAGATCTCATGAAAAACCTTGCGATGACACTCTATCTATGACAACTGTTGTTAATTATTTTATGTGTATGGTTATTTGAACATACTTGATCTACTTTATATCTGGAAGCAATGTGACATATGTCAGTGATGTTGGAGTTGTACTTGTATTATACTTGAATTGTACTTATGTTGTACTTGAGTTGTACTTGATTCGTACTTGTATGGTGAATGAGTTGTACTTGTTAATTCATTTGGTTGGTTATGTTAGTTTGAATCAGTATGAGTCTGCCTTTGGTTAGAGGTAGTAGATCTTTGTCCATGTTACTTTGTTACTATCTCCTAGCATGGGGGGTGGGCCTTCGGGTACCACATTGGTTGGGTGGAACATGCACCAAAACCGTTGGGTTCCCATCGAATCTTCAGTACTTGGTGGCGAAACATCCGGATGGACAGCTCGCGGTTCCTGTTGTAATTTCTTGCATTGTAATATTTTAGTTGTATATTATACTTTATCTCTCATTTGTTAGAGGTGGAGTTATGTAATTGTAATCTTTTGTACTATTGCCTCATTCTGGGAATGAGTGATATAACTATTGGTTTAAGATAATGTTTATGAGATTGTATCTTGGTTGATTATCTTATTATGTTATGTGGTATTCTTATGATGTATGATGTTTATTTCATACAATTCATACTGCTATGGTTATATGTAATGTGTATGTGTGGGTTTAGATAATCCTAACCTTGTAGTTTTAGAGGTTGTTGTTAATTAGTAAGTGAATGTGTATGTTAAATGTACTTTATAAAAAAAAAATTAGTTCACTTAAGATGTTAATTGCAACTTCCTTTAAGGTTACTTGGTGGGGCATTACAGGAATTTTGTAATTGTAACATTGAGTACTATTGCCTCATTCTGGGAATGAGTGTTGTAACTTTTGGATTTAATTAATGATTATGAGATTGTATCTCGGTTGATTATCTTATCATGTTATGTGGTATTCTTGTGATGTATGATGTTTATTTCATACAGTTTATATTGCTATGGTTATATGTAATATGTATGTGTGGGTTTAAGTAATCCTAACCTGGTAGCCTTAGAGGTTGTTGTTAATTAGTAAGTGAATATGTATGTTAAATGCACTTCATAAAAAAAAATTGGTTCACTTTAATCATTAATTACAACTTCCTTTAGGGTTGCAAGGCGGGGCATTACACATCTCACCTGTCTTATTCCCGAATGGGGGAAAATCCTTGTTCTATTCCATGGTACTTTGTACATAAAATTGCACCATCATAAAATGTCCTGAAAAAATCCAAAAAACATTAGAAAATTTCAAAAAGACAAAAAAAAATTAAAACATGTTAGAAAATCCCAAAAATAGAGTCAAGTCAATCATGTTAAGTCAGTTGTAGACATAGTCGAACTACGTTGCCTCTGCGACTGGATGTAGGCAAGGCCATCAGTCGATGTGCCCCCAAGGCATTAGGTCTATTTTTCTAGGTTTGTCATGTATCACACACATTAAAATCATGAATCTTTGTACATTCAAAGTCATTGGTCGTGTTGAACTACAAGGTCTCTACGTGTACAATGTAGGAAAGGCTTATCTATTGATGAGCTCTTGAGACCACACTAGGTCAGTCCAATAGGGTTTATCACATTCACATTCACATTCACTATCACACACATTCCATATCATCAGCTTATGTGCATATCTTTAGTTAGTTATGTCAGTTAAAATTGGTCGAACTACGAGGTCTCTACGTGTATAACATAGGCAAAGCTAATCAATCGATGAGCCTCTGAGGCCGCATTAGGTCAATCCTTTAGGTTATCATCTCATGTCATACACTATCAATACACACACAAAATTTTAATCAATCAACGAATCAAAACAAGTCATGCACTAACAAGGCAACATCTCAAATAGTTGTCAAGTCAATATCAAACACATTGTCAAAATGATCAACTTATGTCTTTGCAAGATATGTCTTTCTTGTCAACATACATCGTTAAATTGTCATAGCCTCATGTAGCTTGTCACATCAACGTAATCAGGCTCCAACGTCTTATACAACACGTGTCTTTTTGAAACCAGGATTTGTCATGCCTTACATAGATAGTCACCAAGTCAAAACCAGACTCAATGTCTTATTGCGGTATGTGTCATCCCTCACATTAAGCTATGTCAAACATCAACAATCAAATAATTCCACAAGATTAAGTTTTGGAGAATAATTTTATTTGGCTTTATGACTTTATATCTTATTTTGTCTTATCTTTTTATCGATTTGTGAATTTAGTCCGGTTACTAGCATTTTCAAGGATGTCCCTTGAAGGATTTAGAGAAGCAAGGATGTCTCAGGATTCTTTTTCTTTGGCTATTGTTTGTCAACTATATTTTTAACATTAGTTTTTGTGTCATGTTACTAGTTTCCTCTAGGATGTCCTATCAAGGATTTAAAGGAGAAATGACATCTCATGACCCATCTTTTATTTTTCTATTGTATGTGGTTTGTCTCGACAAAACGACTGGGGTAATTTTGTCCTTAGTATGAGTTAATACACTCCTTTTCTACGACTATCTATTTTTCGTAGATGGATGACTTTGTACACTATGGTCTATCTCATATCATGGTGTGTACTATCCATTTGTGTCATGTCCCACCAAATGATGATAAAAAGAAAGCATAGCATATTTGGCACAATATCGAAGATCATATTTTTCTCAATCAATAACCATTCTTTTTCAATACTAACTTTTTGAATTATCCACGCTAACATTTCTTCTTTTCTACATCTTCACCACCATTATTTATCCATTTCGAGAGAACACTCATGTTCTTCAAACCCGCCTATCCTCTCGAGGGGGCATACCACTACCTCCTCATCATTCTCCCTTTCACTAGGGCATGCCTTTTTTTTTTCTTTTTTTCTTTGACACAACACCGAAACAACATTATATCAAAGAGGGGCAAACTATAGACACGGAAAATTGGTCTAGGCTTGCGAACATCACTTTCGACATAATTTTCTAATATCCATGGTCATGATTAAATAACTTTTATTATTTAATTACCTTTCTAACACATATTTCCTCTATTAATTAAATACCCCTTTTTAATTAATTCACTAATTCATTAATTCATAAATGACCTTTATTCAACTTGATTAATTAAATAAATCATAATTATTTAATTATGTCCCTAACTAATTAATTCTTCCTTCTTAATTAAATAATTTATTATTTAATTACCCCCTTTGTCATACTTCAACTATAATTAAATATTTATTATTTAGTTATTCATTTAACCCCCTTTATCTATAATTAAATATTTATTATTTAATTTATTCAATCCCACCTTTACAAGAGTCAAATTAAATAAATTATCTTTATTTATTTAATTAAGTCTTTCATTTTCGAATGTTGAATTAAATTAACATTTAATTCATTTATTGATTATTTATCTCACATTCTTCTATCATTTAGTTATCTAATCATTCACTCACCTTCTGACTCAAGATCTATTTTTAAATCCGCCAGTTATCTCCGGGTTCGATATCTGATCATTTCTGTGAGAGGACTCTTTGTCACAACTAATCATTTAACTAGTTCTAACTCATATGCATGTATGCATTCAAATGAATGCTTCATCTTCGAGTTCTAACTTTGTCTTTGACATACAATGTCTATTTCTTTTATTTTCAAAGACTCTTAACTGAAGATTAAGATCTTGAACTCGTGTTCTAACTCACATTCTAACTTAATCTTTATCCTGCAATCTTTTTTGACTCATGTTCTAACTCACGTTCTATTTGACACAGAACCCACATCCCATGACATTCATCAATCTTGTCCATCGATATCTCTTTGAATCTAAGCCGATCATTCGAAAACCCAAAATCTATAAAATGGCCTGTCATTATCATTATTCCTCCTCTCGAAAGCATACACTTTTGAGAAGAAATCTATCTTCGATATTTTTCTTAGACATTCAACAAGGTTATACTTGCATCAATACTGAAAATTTGAGGGCAAGAATACTGAAACAACAAAATGGAGAAGGGAAATCGAGATAATTCAAAGGAGTGGATGCATATTTGGTGAGAGCTTTCCAATTTATTTGTTTAGCTTAATTATGTTTACTTTCTTCATTCTTTGTTGTTTGATTTAGATTAATATTGGTTAGACTAGGATTAACATCATTTATTCTAGTTGCAGATCATATCCATATTTTATTCTATGTTACAGAAACTATATCACTATTGTCAATGTTATCATTTTCTTGCACTAGGATATCCTCCCTAGGAGGAGAGTTTTTAGGAGAACTACAGGCTAGATGTTCATGACATTCAAATGTTGGCTCTTCTAAAATGACTTCATCATAAGGGAGATATCAATGATGGATTTTTCTTGTTCAATAATGTTTTCTCTAGGGAGAGAGGAAAATAAGATACTCATGACTTTCATTGGTTTGATCTTCTTACACTAAAATATCTTCTTCACCACTAGGAGAAGGAAAAATGTGATTTTCATGACTATCTATGATTTCATTCTTCTTTTCTAGGGTCTCATTATCTTGTGCCATAAGTTCTACCCTAGTAGGAGAGGGGAAAACAAAAGGTTCATCACATTCTATTGTTAGATTTTGCAAAGTAGCTTTATGAAAAATAGGGGAGGCATCAAGAGAAGTACTAGTATGATTTCCATGCTTACGAATGATTGGATGCTTTTGTCTAAATATGTCTTTCTAAATGTTAGGGACATTAGGAAGGAGAGAGATAACATGTTATCACTTTCAATCAACATTTCCTCCTGACAAATGTGATTTTCATAATTTCCCATGATTGTATCCTCTTTTACTAAAGAATTCTTACAATTAGGGGACATGTTGAGAGATGAATTTAGACTAAGTAAAGTAGTGAAAATGATGTCATCTTCTTGTGTCATAATATCTTCCCAAGGTGGAGGATAAGAGAGATAATCAAGATTCATGATTCTCAATGATTGTATCTTCTTTCAACAAGATACCTTTCTCACTAGTAGGAGAGGCATCAGGAGAAGAACAATTATGGTTTTCATGATTGTCTATGCATGTATCTTCTTGTATCATATCATCCTCACCAATGGGAGAGATAATAGGGTTTGGGATAGGAAATGTAATATTAAGGATTGTGTCAATGGTTTGATCCACTTGCTCTAAGATGTTCTCATGACTATGAAAGATAGTAGAAGGATGACTAACATGTTTCTTGATGACCTCATTATTGTACTCTAAATTGAACTCATGAGGGGATGTTGTACTTATGCAATCCATTTTTAACCATATCAAAACCACATTTATTAAAGGCAAACATGCTATCATGAAAAAGTAATCTATCTAAAGTATACAATGCTTCAAGTAAAGTGTAATGTAATGACCTAAAGTGAAATGTGTAAGTGTAATTTTTAGATTCAAAACAAGGTAGTTTGTTGATTACACTATGAAACAATCTAAAAAATGAAATGTTGTAAATGTAAAATTTGAAATTAAGAAATGCCATACCGGAACCAAATTAATCTAAATCTTATGAAATGCATGGAATAAAAACTCAATAAACTAAAACAGTTATTCAATGATAGTAAAAAGAAGTACAAAAATGATGTTTTTAATGTTGTAAATGATAGTTTTAGGTCTGATCTAGGACTAATTCACCTAGAGGGGCATATGATTCCTAGTTAGGGTTTTTAAAGGTTTCAAATAGTGACTAATAATCACCATGAAATGCCCAAAAACCAAGAAAAACAACTTGTACTTGGACTAAATAACCCAGAGGGGCATATGAGTCCTAGATTAGGGTTTTTGCATGAATTTCAACAAATTTTGAGTAAATGTTATGTTTTCTATTTTGAATAATGTCTATACTAAGTTCAATTATAGATTTTAAGTTAAATTCAATGATGCAAGATGCCAAAAATGCAACCTATATGCACTTTCACTAATGCAAGATTTGGAAACCCTAGAAGAAAATTAACTAATGAAAACCTAATTAAAATTCAATGCAAGCTAAATCTAGGACTGTGATGCACTCCAAATCAAAAAATAAAGTTTTTGAAAGGTCAGGTTCACCAAAATGAAATGTAGAAAATTGCCACTTTATGTTTTAGGACATAAAACAATAATTTTCCTACAATTTATGCAAGGAAACCCTAGAAATCTCAATCTAAGGATGTAAAGGGGGAAAGAGATCTGCAATAGGGTGTCTTAGGGTGTGATTAAAGACTAAAGAGGGGTTCACAACCAAGCTAGGGCTTGGAAAGACAAGAAATTTAATAGATATGCAAAACCTAACTATATGACCTAGATTATGAAATTGAAATGCAAAATAAAAGATTGAGAAATTACAGAGGTACACCTGGAAACTAAAGAGGCTTGAATGAAGGCCTAAAATCCTAAAAAAATTGACTTTAATGCTCATTGCCTGACTCACATGCCAGTCTAGATGATTTAGTCCAAGATTAGGGTTTCTGTATAGAAACTGGAATCTCTCAAGGGTTGTTATGGATCTCCTAAAATCTAGAAAAAGGAAGCACTAGGAATCATACACCACAAGTGGTGATTTAGTCCCATTATTAGGGTTTTGCTAAAATTCTGGTATTCTTTGGCGATCTCCTATAGCTTCTATTTTTCTAGATCTCTGAGTCTAAAACATTGAACTACAACCTGTAGGTGACTTTACCTAATCTCGCAATGTAAATGACAAGTCTGGCAATTTGAAAAATCTTCTCCAATCTTGCAATTTAGTCTTCAAAGGATCTTCAAGTCTCAAAATAGCTAGATCTGCAATCACACATCAAAGAGGAGAAAAACTTGTTGATTGTTAGGGAATGGGGGTTTGCCTTGGTCAAACCCCATTTAGGTAATTAAACCCTGTGATGAAACAATGAAACATGAACATGAACATTGATACCTTGAATGATGCCTTGTAATGTTGGTCTACAATCTAACATGAAGTGGCCATGAAGAATGTAGATCTTGATCTTGAATTGGATATGAATTTTTTTTTGCTTGGATCTTGAATGCTATATCACAACATTAGCTCAACAACATGCTTGATGCTTTATGCCTTTGACATGATGATAGATCTTGAATTTATGCAACAAATGATGAAGACATCTTCCCTTGAATGCCTTAGAAATGCTCTTGAATACTCTTGTGAAGTCTTAGGATGCTTGAATCTTGATTTCTTAGGTTGATATAATGAATTCTTATATGAAATAATGATTTTAAACCTTGTTTATATAGGAATTCCATCTAACTTAGGTTGTTTATTAGATCCCAAATGTCGACATTAAGGAAATTTGAATTCAAAATCTTGATTTCTCACTCAAAACCCTAAAAAGGGGCCAAATGGGACTCACATGCTACTTATGGCATATAGGTCTCATCTAGGTGGGACTCATACACCCATGGTGGCATATGGGTCCCACCAGGGGTTTTTAGGTTGATGAAATGTCAGGGAGTTAAGATATTAAGTATATTTATTGATTATGTCATGATCTCAATTGAAATAAGCCTCAAGATGCATAATAAAGTATCTTAGGGGCCTATTAATGATGATATGAAGGTGAAAAATACAAGAGGGACCAAAAAACAATGTTTATTTGTAAATAAATACACTTTACAATAATAAATTAAGGTAAAATTAGGTCTATTTAGCGTAAAAGGGCCCTAAACATAATGTGAACGTGTAAAACACATTACAACACTAGATCAAGGCAAAATTTAGGTTTATTTTAATGCTAATCATTCCCAAATTAAGTGTGAAAATGTAAAGGACGATATTTTTCTAAACTACACTTTTTTATTGAAGCTATGCTTGTGTGGTTTGGATATGTTGGTCAAAGGTGTTCATAGGTCCTATATATAGAGTTTCAAGTTATACATCATCTGTCCAAGAAGAAGTTGTGTTTACTAGTGTGTGAACTGTGAAGTAATATTGTCTAGGAGAAATGAGATTGCTCTGAATTTATCCGTAGTGAATCTTTTGGTGTTGTGGATCTAGGAACATGCTTATATCATCTATATATACCTTCCCTCGAAGTTTTAGGTTTTGAGTCATTCCACAAGGTTGTTTGGTATGTTTGATGTTTGTGCTAGTGTATCTAGTTGCACATGATAAATATGTTCTTAAGTTTTAGGTGGTTGCATTAGTAGTGGTGAATATTTTGATGATGTGGAATATTCTAAGATGTTGTATGAATGTTGTAGAGTGTTTCTATGTGGTCTATGAGTCATCTTTGGATTTGGTGAAGTGTGTATTTGAATGATTAAGGGTGTTAACATAGGTTCAGTCGACTTGGATTGTTAGCGTTGATTAAGTGGTGTGTTACATGTGGAGGATTTACAAAGCATGTAAGTGTGGATTTAGGTCCTAGTTAATGTTGTGTGTGGTCCATCTTCATCTCTTCCTACCATGAAGATTTTTTGGTGCTGACCTATTTTGAAATTTTATGTTTAAGGTGTATATTCGACCATGAAGAATATTTTTTAAGGTTGTAAGTGGTATAAAGGAAAGGTGAATTGTTGGAGAAGTGTGTGTGAGTTCAAATATTGTTTGAGATTCAAATTTAATCAGATGCATATATTTGAGTGTGAGCTTAATGCCTATGACTACCTAAAATAGTGAGTAGAAGGTATCTACATTTTAGAGTATGAAGGTTGCAGATGGTGTGGAGTTTTAATGGTGGATCTTCTTGTTGCTCTTAGATAGACTTGTCTTTGTAGCATTATTATTTATTATTATTTCTAATCTTGAAGTGAGCCCTTCTTTCTTTTGGGCAGTGAGCCTATTGTATTTTGTGTTGCAATTACTTTATATTGTGAGCTAATCGTCACTGTGGTTTTTCCCTTCTTGGGTTTTCCACGTAAATGTGGTGTTCTTGTGTGTTTGGATGTGTTTTCTTTACTACTTCTCATGTTTACATTATTCTAATGCATGATAAGGGTTTAAAGGATAATGGAGATATGAATGTTAATGAGGGTTTTGATGTTTTAATGTATAACTAATTCAGCCCCCCTCTCAATTGTCTTGTGCATTGAAAAACTATAGAGGAGATTTAGTATATCTACATGTCATGTAAGTTTCAATGGTAAAAAGAATTCCCTTCTCTCCCCCACTCCTATTTAGATCACATCTCCATATTATGTTACTCATATTGAGATTAGTATTACTCTATCCATATAACCTTTATTGATTTAATGTAGAAATAAATTCATCATATTCCAGATATAACTACTTGGGATTCATCATGCATGTGAATAGGTAAAGTTTTGAAGATAATTCATTGCCAAGGAAAATTGTATTCATGCCAACATTTAAATCCTTATCCTATCTACAGTCCTTTGCTTGGAAAATGGGGCATCATTTTCCTTTATCAACAATTTTTTCCTAAGGAAAATCAAAATTTGCATTTGTATGACCAAAACAACATCGATAAGCTTGTTTTGTTGTAGGGTTTTCAACATCTTTGCTTGTAGGATTGGCCCGATGAAATTTCAAGTGTGTAATTATAGTCCCAGTGGAGGTGAGACCGTGACAAGAACCATTTTCTCAATGCATTGAGAGGGAGCAACTTTAGTCTATGTTTAAGGTCAATTATTCTCTGGTCACGAAGAGTATCCAGATAATTATTGGTGAAGAAATATTACATACAGATTCACAAAGAATCATCTTTCCAACAAAAATTTTGTTTGTGTTTCTCTCCAATATTCTCGACTTGGTAAAAAATTATAATACTTTAAAAGTCATAGCAGATAAGGTGGTGGTGTGATGTTATCTAGAAGATAATGCACTGCTCAGAGGGGTGCAAAAGAATGATTTCAATAGTGGAGAAGGCTTCACGGGAGGTATATTTCACAAAAAAATTCTTCATCATAAAAAGAGGTATATGGAGGCATTTCATGGTTTTATTCTGTCAAATATGCATGATTCTTCTTCTTTTTTGAATCAAGCTCTCAACAAATTTCACTATGAGTTTAATTTGAAAGAAGAGGACCAATTTAGAAGGAAGTACCAAGCAATTTATTTTCTTAAAGCTCATCAATGTCTTCAAGGAAAGCAAGTTACCACTGGGCCACTCATTCATAGGAGCAACAGATTAATTCATCAAATTCCTAATATAAATGTTACACTCCACTCTCAAGAAATAGTAGCAGGGAAAATGCAAGTGTTTTCAAAAGAAATCCAAGATGAAAATTCAGTTTATTGCCTTCATAGGGTTGGTGTTAAAGCTAGTTCATTTTAAAGTATGGGAAGTAGGGTGGTTTAGATAATAGATTTTTCTTATAGTTATAGCTAAAAAAATTAGGTGTTGTTAGGGAATATCATAAATGATCATTATGATAAGGGTTTATATGGGAAAATCAGTATTGGTATTGTATATGGGGTTTGTTAAATGAACAAAGGGTTTGTATCTAGGATTTCTATAGGTAGTGTTAGTCATACTTAGATAGTCTTGTAAATTTTTGAGCTACAACTAGAGGGTGATCCCACAATAGTGGTTTACAATTTTTGGCCAAACTGGACACTGAAATTATTATTATTAACTAAATCTTCACATTTGGGAACCTATAGCGGTTAAACCATGATGAATTTGAAGATGATGCAAACTAGAGTCTCATCACATTTTGTCTGTAGATTCTAAAAAAAAAAAAATCAAAATTTTTGGAATCAAATTGCACTTCTTTTTCCATCTCCCACAAAAACTGGTTTTTTTCAGAAAACAACATTTTTAAAAAGTGGCGCTCACCATATAAAACATAAATTTTTTTGTATGAAGGATAAAATTCTAATTTTTTCAAATTTCGATTTGTAACTACGATATATAGCACTTTAATTTGGTCTCATAGTTTTTTATTGAATATTTTTTCCTTAATCAAGTTTTGAAGTCAAACCAATTGCAATTCAGACATAGGTGGACTATATACAACATAATGTTTTCTGTATGTATCAAAATTAATTTTTTTTTGTTTTAATGGATCAAGGACATCAATACCCAACATGAACATATTTTTAAATTTTTTATTTTGATAATCTGTTATTTTTCCACATGTGCAAAACAAAGAGCTTGATTTTTAGTGAAAAACCTATGTTTAATAAAACTAAAAAAATACATACATAATAAAACCAAAACATATTAAAATTATATTCGTTGGATAGCTCGTTCTGAGGACTACCATCTTCCAGTTGGGTCTATGAATTCTCCTCCATTTTCATCCTCAGCTTGAGCTTCGAAGGGAAGAAATCTGCTAGAATTTGGTGGAAGAGGGGGAGAAGGGCAAAAAAGGGGGGTTTGAGTGAATCCCCCTTCGAACAAACCCCCCTTCGCTCGAAAGGGTGAAGGGGGGTTCGTTCAAATGGAAAGTTCACATGAACCCCCCCTTTTTTTGAGTTTTCCATTCATTTCTATGAAGAAACGTGACATCATAGGGTTCGAGCAAACCCACCATGCAAAAGGGGGTTCGCTCGAACTAGGGGTTCGACTGAACCCCTCTTTTGAGTTCGTGTGAATCCCCTAGTTCGAACGAACCCTTTAAAACATGAAATTTTGAATGTGTGAGCATATTTACAAATTTCCTTCCTTATCAAAATTGTAAACCACTATTATGGGTTTACCTTGGAAGTTTTCTTTCTGGTTCTTTCCTATTGGTATGCTCTCCAGAACTAGATTTTGTATTATCTTATTAGTATATATATATATATATATATATAATATAGTGGCTTTCCACTTTTGCCTAAAAACAATACTACTTGGGATTCATATCTATCAAACATATCATTTTTTCAGAGTCTCATATTGTTGATTTGGAGGACACATTTGAGGAAATTCATCTCCTCTTTGATGATAGACATACCATCATTTTATTTTTATCTTGTTATTCATTAGTCTTCATAGGTTTTTAGATTATCGTCACTTGATTCTTACATAGGGGAATTTGAGAAATTATTATAGAAACACATTTGAATTTGGATTCTCTATTCATCTAGATTATGGGAATGAATTCTACAATCACCAGTGAATCTATTTCTTTCCAAGGGGGTAAATGTTGATTACATGCAATCGATTATATTCTATCTTCAATCTTTCATAATTAGCACAAAAGCTACTTCTTTATGGGTGGTATTTGCATTCTCATATTTTCTCTCCTATTTTAGGATCTATATTATATTTATGTGATAGAAGTAATAATTGGGGTATCATATTGATCCCTCCTTGTTTCATTCTTTAACTAGTTACATTTCTATCATTTTTCTCTCTTTTTGAGATGATTTTTTCCATGAGGTTTTCTTCTTTTCTCCAATTTTTAGATATTTATTTATTTTACATGGGTAACTCATTAAGCCTTGCAGCTAGGACCCTTTCATGGATGCATGGGTATGTGCAAGATCATGATGGGCCAAAAAGTGGCGATATGATGGGTATGTGTAGGGTATGTGGCTGATGACTTTTTTTTACCCAAAATTGATGAAATAAAAAGGGTTTTTAAAGGATATTCTCAGCTTTCCACCAATATAAATTATGTTTTACTTTGAATTTAATAATAATTATTATTCATTTTTTATTTGAATTACGACTAAAGTCCTAATTGATAGGCTGATTGAAAAACATCTATAAATTTCCAACGGTATCACATTTTTTTAATCCCAAACATGCGTCACATTCTATGCTTCACAGACTATAGGATTAAAAGAAAAAAAAAATGAATTTCATGAAGTTTTGACCAAGTTAAGGTGGTCAGACATACCAGTTTTTATATTTTCTAAAAAATTTAATAAAATGTTCATAATTAAATATTTACTTGGAACAAAATTACAAAAAAATATGCATCACATCAGGACATTAGTCCTCTAATTATATATAAAATATTATCATTTTATTGTCATTAGGGTGGTTAGACAGACACCTATTTCTTTTTTTTCTCTGAAATTTAAGTACTAATGCATTGAAATTTCAAATTTTCACCAAATAGATTTTAAAAATAAATAAATAAACCTAGTAGTTTAGAAACTAAATTCAGTTTTCTATAGATTATATTCTCCGATATTTTTTAAATAATACAGATAACTTATTCAAATTTTTACGTCAAGTTACCTAACTCTGATTTTTCTAAATTTTTCGCCACTTAAGGGCCCTATTTTTTCCATGATGATCCTATGCATACCCGCATCCATTCTTTCATCATCAATGAATTTTTATCTACTCCCCAAGTTTCACTTAAAAGGGGGGTCTTAGATTAAAAGGGTAAATCACCTAATTAAATTTTAATTAGAATCTATCTACACTAGCATGTTTAAGATTACATAGGCCATGTATCTTTTTGTGTCTCAAGTCATATGATTAAGACACTTGTCCAATGATCTAATTTAATCCTCACCTTGTGTTTCTACTAGGATTTCTTCATCTTTTAGGGTTCATTTATAACCATTAAGAGTTGTATTGTGATTTTTTTTAATATTTAGGTAACATTATTATTCATTGATATCATCTTCATCTCATGTGCTTATATTATACATTATTTATAGTCATTACTATACAAGATTATAGAATTACATGATTCAATGTTAACATGATTTGATTCTTATATGGTTACATGATTACATGCTTAGATGATATTTAATTTTTATGCATCATTTTTCTCCTCATTTGATAATTCCTTATCTCTTAATAGCACTAGTTGTAATTAGAGAATATCCTATCACTAATATGTCCATGCTAAAATATATGGATTAATACAAGTAAATTATATAAACCCATTTTATAAAGAATATATACACAAAAAGGAAAAAACACATGATCATATAATTGGAAGGGTCAATTATTTTATATGGATTACATGGCAATTGTGTTTGAGTATTTACATTAGGCATGCTTATTTGTGAGTACTCCATACTTTTAAGATATAATACCATTTTAATATTCACATGCACCTCAAAGTGGGGGTAACATGTAATGGTGAACTTTGCATGTACCCACTCAATTTTATATTTATTTTTATTCCTTTTTAAAGATATCTTGACAACTTTATCTATTGATGCATAACATGATCTTGTGTAAAGTTGGAATCATTCTCCTAACCTTTTATCCATTAATATAAACATATATCAATATATATTTATCTCTACCCTATTTGGTTAATCACACTGCTATACATTATTCTTATCTACCTATTTATCACACTTACCTATGCACAATCCTCTATTTATTTATTTTCCATCTAGATAAGCATGAGGAAAATCTATAGTCATAAGGGTGATCCCATTATCATGAACATATCCCCTTCCATTTTAAATTTTAAATTAAAATTTGGTTGAATAGCCACATTCACCTTACTTTATTAAGCTAACTACACACAAACTTAGTGCAATTTAATGTTATAATTTATAACAAGTTAAATATGCATTGATTATAATTATCTAAAGGAATCAATAATCGCTTGCATACTTTGGTATTTTCTTTGCTTAATATTTTTCTGATTTTTGAAGGCTAATCTAGGAGAAATTACCTTCATGTGACTATCCACTTAAGATATTTTAAAGTACCTCCAATCCACCAAACATTTAGAAAATAGAATAGAAAGTATTTAAAAGCTTACAAAGAAAAACAATGATTTCTAGGTGAGAAGAGGTGAGACTCGGAGTTATTTTTTATTAAAGAGATTTTATTTTATTTATAGTGTGGAAGTAATTTTAATAAAAAAATTAGTATCATTTTGCATCTTTCTAATGTCATACTATCTCTTTGTGTAGGATTTTTCTTTAATTTTATACATTAATAATGGGGGCTCTTATTTTAATATGATTGCAAGCATTTTCTTACCTTTATAATGGTGTCAAAAAGTTTTAACCCAACAGTTGTTGCTAAAATTGAAGGATTGAAAGTGCATGAGGGTGGTTCCACTAACCAAATAATATAATAAATTTATTTCCAAGGTGCTCCATGATGTATGCATTTTGGATCACTTCTAGTTGTGGTTGTTCCTAACCCAAGTAATATAATGTCTATAAATATCTTAAATTTTTACTTTAATGAGATATTTTTTGGGAGGGTCCCCTCTACAAGCATGCACTAAGAGAATATGTTAACATAGATAGAGCTCCACATGTGATCCACCTTGATGTTGACCAAAGCCTCACTAAGGCTTTTTCCCTTTTCACTTTATATAGGAAAACTAGCAAAAGCTAGTTTTAATCACAACTCTTGGTTTTTCCATGCATCCCCTGAAGTCTTCCAACCTTGAACTCCATATCTTTTGTTTCCAAAGAATGACTTATCTATGTCCCTATTTATGCATAGAGTTTACAAGACTAACATTTTCATGTTGGAACTTCCTAACTCAAATGACAAGCTCAATTGGAATTTTTTTTTGTGTTAAACTAGATAGTTTCTTCCTTACTTATCCTAAGAAATGTAAATTTACTTATTCTAATAAATTTAAATTAAACTTTGGAAATAATTGAATGAAGTCATTAAAATTTAGTTGGGCCCAATGAATCATATAAAATGCATCATTTAATTCAATATTCCAAATACTTATTTAAGGTGTCAATATTTTGATCAAAAGATCAAAAAATTCCCTTAGATCACTCCTCAAAGTAAGCCCCACCCATGAGCCTAATACTAAGGACAATCTTCCTAAAATAGAAAAGCTTTGGACATGATAATTGGGAGTCATAAAAATAACTAGAAACCTAATCTAGGTGATTTTATCTAAGCCTATAATAGTTCTATTTTCCATACTTTTATTAGTATGAAGGAACTTATCTAATTTTTAGGTACTTTTATGCCCAAAACAATCTAGAAAAAATGGGAAGCCATTAAATCTTGGCTTATATGGGATGGCAATAAATTCTGTAAAGGTCTATCTATCAATCAAAATTATATTTGGTGGTCTTTGGTTATCTATTACGAAGATCAAGTGCCCTCTAACTAGGACACCTTGGGTCCATGTGTTGAAAATTTTCAAGAAGGGAATACAAATCTTCTTAGATCTCTTTTCCAAGATGGCCAATAGTTCTCTTAATTTAAGGCTAATTGCTAAATATAAATATGGATAATTTATATTTTGAAGATAATTATTCACTTTATGCCTCCTAATATTCTCAATAAGATTTCCCAGGTTAAAACCTTCAAACCTTCGTGGAAAGGTTAGAAATGGTACCCTGATATGTTGTTTCACTATTACAAGCCTCATAAAGGCTATGCTCAGATTTATCCATGTCACCTTCATATGGTGCTCAAATTGAACTACATATGGGTTCTTTAGTCTTTGCTAAGGTCATGGTAATGTAGGTTCTTGAATATTTGATTGTCTACTCTTGAGCCAAAGTTGGCCCATTTTCTCTTGTACATTCTCTACCAAGACTTCCTTGTTGTTGTCATATTATCTTGTTTGGATGTTGGGGACCCTCATTGCCCATTTTGTGACCTCAAAAAGAGATCATCAAGCACCTTTTCCAATTTTATCCTAAAGACAAAGCTTTGTAGGTTTAGATTCATATTTTCGTTAGTTCTTTTAACTTCAGACCTTTCTCATGGCACATGGTCATCTTGGGGTTTACCCATAATTCCCATTGATTTTACCATACTTTAGCATACTTTTATGATGGAAATTATTTTTAGCATTTGAAAATACATGGATTTTAATGTCCTTTTCGGCTATTCTATTAATGCTCACTCTTCACTTTATTCTAAGGCTATAATATGTTCTAAGTGCTCATTTAGATTTAGGTGCAACTTGAAGTAGCGCATATGTAAGTGCTTCTACATCAATAGGGAAATGTCGCTTGCATATTTACTTGGGTTCCATGGGCTCTAGCCTTTGGCAAGGGTCACTCTCCCCTTCATGGTCATCAATGTGAACACAATCAATTTGCTCATGATGATTTAGGATGTTCACTCAAAATGTCCCTACACAAAGATCCAAGGATAATACTATTTTTGAGTGGTCTTAACCCTCACAACTCTTGCCCCCATCCTCATTTTGTGTCTCCCTAGCTCTATGACTCTGGGTTTGCTAGATGTCTTGATTCAAATAAGTTTCTTTGTCTTGTTTTGATCATTTCCCTTGTTCATGACAACAATAGGATAATAAAGAAGAGGGTGGTGTTTATAGATGGGAGCCTCCCCTAAATGACTAGAAAAAAATAAATAATAGAGATCCCCACCCTCTAATACTATAAATCTCACTGCTTAATGCCATTAACTTTGTTTTGTTATTCCAAACTCAACCTCATTCCCCACCTAACTTTATTTATTAATTTATAATATTATTATTTTTTAATAATAATAAACACTTATTCTACTATGAAAAAAAAACACTTTAATGAGTTTGATAATGTAACTCAATAAAGCATTCAGCTTCTTCACATCCATGTAGCTCAAAAGTTTGTTAATAAAAAACAAAAAAATCTCCTTAACATTGACGAATTGCCTAATTTAAATTTGTTAATTTGTCTCATCCTATTTGCACACGTCGCCTTCAGTCCACACCATCGGCTCCTCAACATTGCTGCCTTCCATGTTCACATGCCGCACTTAATTTGTTAGCTTCAATCTCCACAATCAAAATCTGAAAGATTCAAAATATCAAATAAGTCTTGAACATTCCGACATCAATTTTGAAAAACTCAATCAGTCTAATTGTAAAATCCATCTTGAGATTTAATTGCAAGCTGTACTGATTGCAAAATCATTTTTTTCTACGTTTAGCCATTTTAGTGAAACTTCGCATTTATAGACGGACAATTGTGGTGTGTGAAGTCAAAACCAAACCTTCAGTATGTTGTCCAGTGAGCTGAGTACGTTTGCTGATGCTGTGCATGACTCAACGTTTTCTTGTGGTAAATGAATGTTAAAATTGTATACCATATCTTGACCACATAAAAAGATGAATCTTCTTTTTATTTTCACAGCTATCACAGAAAGCGAAGGCTTCCCCAGTTATTTTGGTACAAGTAAGCGATTACAATTTAAAGTGAGCACAAAGAAATGGAAGGAATATTTGGTTTGTGTGGGTGAGCACGGAACAGAATGACAGAAATGATTATGTTGTTGCCATAAACTGGACAGTCAATATTTGAAGGGCTACCATTCCTTTGGAGATTTTGCGGCCACGTGAAAAGCAATGGATCCCGTCCCCACACAGATATCCCAAATCTTTCCTTTCATTTCAACTTATATTTTGTTCTATTACAATTTTTTAGCAAATGTACTTGAAAAGAGCAAAGACAAGAGATAAAAGAGGAAGATGAAGAGGAAGAGGAGTCATTAAATAGTATAGATAGCGGAGTTGGTTTGGGCTGTGTATTTGTTTTTCATAGATTTCAGATTTGATTTTGAAGTTTGAGTTAATCCGATGTAATGACTGATGGATAACTGTATGCATCTTTAGAAGATTAGTTTCCCCTCAACTCACCCTAACTGAACATTAGACTGGATCATTTGAATACCCCTGAACTCAAAAAACAAAAGAAAAAATAGCACCATGATGCACGCTTTTTAATCGCATGGTTTCATAGGCCCAATTAACAAGCAGAGGGTTTTGTTTGATTGCCTACGGGGAAATGGAGGCCAGAAACTTTTTCATTAAATACTCCATCCTATCTGATCTGCTCTCATCATCGTTTGCATAAAACGTTGGACTGATGTTAATACAAAACTTACTCCTGCCAGTGGGTAGCAACTAACCACCACAGTAAAAACAAAACTGCATCCTCATAACATAACTACGTCTCTTAACACCCAAACATAAAAGAATAAAACTCGCAGCTTATTTTGAAATTTCTTTAGAATTTAAGGTGTCATAGAGACGAATGTGAAAGTGGGAAAAAAGCAAAACATTTTACGGTCAGGGTTTGACAACAGCATCTTCTTAGCTTCTAGGTGTTGACACCAGGGTTTAGAAACAAAGATCATTTATGAACGAGTGAGTTGTTTGAAATCTATCTTGCAGCTGATTTCTTTTCTCACGTTCAATAAAAAAAGTGGTTTTTTTTTTTTTTTATCTCTATTGCTTATGTTTTTCTTTTTATAAATTTGTAAATTTAACTTTTCGATGCGATAAACCAAAGAGTTGTGATGATGATTAGAGTAAACAATTTTAGAAATTGTAGGGTTAAAGTCATTAAATGGTTTGAAAACTCAAATTTCAGATTATATTTGGGATGAAATTTTATCAAACTATGTATTAGTGATATGCAAGGTGTAAATTTTAAATCAATGTTCACTAATCGCTCTTATTTCAAGTTCATAAATGAAGCTAATATTAGCCACCATAGACTCAATCAAATCCCTTTGTATACAATTTTTATGATATAAAATAAATAATGAGATTCTAACCTTGTTATTTCATCCAACATTTTAATATAATAGTGATAAATGTTAGAGTAAAAGACATAATTAATTATTTAATTACTAAGGTCCATTTTCACACTAGCCTCTTAATCTTATTAAATTCATGTACTTTTTTGTGTCCTCAAGTCATAAGATGAGAACACATGTCATGATTTATTTTTCTCTTCATCTAGGGTTTTTATTTTCTTTAATAAGACTTTTTTATTGTGCATTCATTAATCTAAGCATACTCATAATGGTTCATGATTTTTTGGATCAATAGCTTTTAGCTTGTTTTTCTTTCTTTCTATGATATGGGTTTGGTTGTAGTTGATCATTGGGAGCTTTAGGGTTGAGAAATAAATGCCAACATGGTATCAAATTCAATTCAAGCTAAGATCCCCAAGCATTCTATAAAGTGGCTTAAGGGGTGGGGGGGATGGGGTTGGCATGTTAGAAATAAGCTACACCCATACCAAAGATAGATTGGTCTTAAAGGGGTCAGTAAGTTAGTGTTGGATTGGAGCACTCCAACAAAAAAATAAGGCCCTAGGTTTGAATCCTAGAAGGTCCTAGGTTGGAATCGTAAATTGTCCATGAAAAGCTAATATTGTATTCTATAGAGAATATTCTATTAGAAAGGGGTATATTTCAATGTTAATAGCATACTTTATTTGTTGATGTTAACATTGTACCCCCTATCCCTTAGCTCTAATTTGTCCTAAAGGAGATATTTTTTCTTTTTGACATAACTTAGCCAAACAATGCTAAATTTTGACAAACAAGATATCGTTAGAAACCAAGTTCTAAACACTAACCAATGAAGTAGTTATTTTTATCATTTTTTTTTGGTACATTTTATCACTTGTGAAAGTTAGATGAACTTTTTTGGATCGTAAGCTCATAATATTTTTCCTATAATTTCATTTTTGTGATTATTGTGGCATTAGAAAGGTATTTCAGGTCTATTTATAACTATTCATGCACTTTTTTGAAAATATTTCTCCAATTAAATTTTATTCAATTTGTCATTCTTTCACATTATAGTTGATTTTTTTGGTATTTTTAACACTTTGAAAAAATTGTTTGCATGACATGACTTCTTTTGAGTAATTATATATGTATTTCTACCATATCACTATTGTACATGTCTTTTAGGGGATTTCACACATCATGTTGTGTCATATTTATACTCCCACTCCTTTATAAAGTATCATGGGTTTTTTTGTGTGTATTTTATTATTTACAATCACAACCTTGTCTACCTTCATGCATGTGTCTTGTCTTGCACAAGATTTTTGTGTTGTAAGTACTCTCTTATGCATTTTTTGTTTGATGTCTCTTCTTATTCATGCACTACATTATGACACATAATTTTAGTGTACTTTAAAGCACTCTTCTTGTCACCATTATGGAGGGTTCATATTGCTTGTGCTATTTATTATTTCCAATTTCAATCGAATTGATTTGTGAGATTTTAGCCTAGTTCTTGTGTCCTGTAGGTTGATTTGGTAAGAGAAGGGGGGACTCCAAAGTTTTTAGAGCATGCAAGATCAATAATTTAGAGTTTCTATTTTTTCAATGAACCTAGCTAACAATATGGATTTGAATGACACTTTCATATAAGTGTTTTCAGACTCTTAGGTGTTGGAGTAATTAGGAAATCACCTAATGATTAATTATTCATTAATTAATTTTAATAGGTCCCTTATTACTTCAATTACTCAAACTAGAATTAGGGGTGCTTTTTATTATTAAATTAGGCTATTAATAGGTCAAGTTATCTCTTTGCATAGGATTAGAACACTTGTCACAATCTAATCAAATCCTCATCTAGGGTTTGTACTTTTTCTTTTATAAGAATTCATTTGTACATTTTAATTTTTTCAATTACAATTCACATTATAATTTAGGCTAATCTCAATATCTGATACTTGTGTGGATGAATCATTCTCTCCTGGTCCTGGTGCATAGAAAATCAGTTTCTTTGATCTCTCATTTGTGATAGGCATTTTGGTTATAGGTGTCTATTGGGAGCTATAAGGTTCACTATCAACTCCAACACTAGGGTGTTCTCCAAAATTCTTGGAGAGAACTTCTATTTTTAGTAAGTCATTGAGTTTAATCCAATCATCTTTCAATTACTTTAGTTTCATCATGGTATGATCAAAACTAGATTCCAATGTCATTGTAATGCTTTTTGCAACTTGGGTAAGTTATTAAATTATTAATTAATATTTCACTAATGTTGTATAATGTTGAGAAATAATAAAAGGACATCTTAGTGTAATATCTCATTAGAAAGGTTCTTAATATTTTTTTATAATAGACACCTAGTTAGAGGGCCTTTACACATGAAAAATTATTATTACTATTTCAAAAAGGTCAATTTTGATAGAAAAATTATTATAATATTTAATTGGTTATCGTCCCTCTAAAAGCTATAAAAGGAGGATCAAGGACTTATTTTGGATATGCTAATGAATGTTATTGTTATGTTTTCAGAATGAACTTGGGTTCTTCCACAATATTTTGAGGATGAAAAATATCTTAATATTTCTAGTTTTTGGTCTAAAAGATTATCCCTGGCTAGAATAGAATGGTTTCATTCAAATGCCACCACTAAGCTACAAGTTGGAGACTCATTTTGGAAGTTGTGGAATTTAAGATATTTGAAGTTTTTTGATATCGTAGATCCTAAGGTATTTGAGTTGTAGATTTCAAGGTGATTCAATGTTGAGAAAGTTGCTACCCAATAAGTAGGTTGTACCAATTGACTTGTTGGTTTGTACATGGTGTAGTCACAGATAGAGGGTCCAAAAAGGATTGTCCAACCATGCATCTTAGAGTCAACACAACATAAATAATAGGAAATTTTATTGATTCAATAACTAGAAGTATCACATGCACCATATGTGAAAATAATTAGGACTCACAAGCCTTTTGCAAGGGCTTTACAACATTATGACTTGATCAAGGCCTTATTATAGTCTACAGTCTAGAAGGTTGGATTGAATTGTGAACTATCTCTAATGATCTACTTGATTAACTACCAAAATGAATACTTTCCAAAGGATTACAAATGATCTCAAATATGACTCTCTAACTCCAATAATAATTTTCATCAACTTCAAGGGTCTACAAACCCCAATGAATGATCAAGTGTGTAGGTCAGTTTTAAACACATGAACGATAATCCTCCACAAAATGAAACGTATTGTGGATCTTCAAGAAAGATCCTCTTAGGCCTAAAATTATTATGTGATGTTCCATTAAGCTCTACATGCTCTAAAATAGGTTTGGACTATAAATTGTAGACCAAGTCAGCCTCAAAAGCTCTGACTGTGAATTACAATGAAATCTTGAGAGTGATAACTTTTAGTAGAAGAATGCAAAATAATCTAAAATCTTTATATGTGGTAGATGGCCTCACATAGATGCTATATATTGTTTTGTGAGTTGAAAAATGACAATAGTGTGAAATTTGGAATGAAATACTAAAATTGCTACAAATTGAAATGAAATAAATGAAATGATTTTGGTTGATATACCTGATTGATTTATAACCAAGGATGTTCCCGCATTAGTACACCAATTGGAGGGGAATGGGAATTATTGGTTAAATTTTTTAGGGTTTGAGGTTTTTACCACCTCGTAAGGGGACACCATGTTCATAGTTGAAGTTTCTAGGCCTTTTGGAAGTGGAGAAATACAATTTAGAAGAGTTCCATTGAAGATATTTTAAAGGATGTACTTGTACCAAAACCCATATCAAACTTGTATAAGTCCAATTTCCCATTTCAGACTAATATAATATCATTTCAGTGAGATTTGATGAAGTTGAAGCATTAATTGAAGTGGTTTCCTAATCCTTGTTAATGTTTGGTATGTTGGATGTGTTTTGGAAAATATTTTTGAGTGTTGTTCATTTCCCATACCTATTGTTGTATATTATCAATGGATTCTCAAAATTGTACCAATATTATCCTCAAGGTATATTATTTTCATTACAAGTTGGATGGGTTTACACATGATTTTTGGATACTAGTTGCTGTATTACAACAATTTTCTTTATATTGCCTCTTTATATGAGCATTTGTAACAACAATTTTATTCCTATTTTGGTAAGATATTGTGTGGGCTAATATTTTAAGCCTTGAGGGGTTCCATCTAAAGGAATTTAATTTAAGAGGGTTAGATGATACCCCATAGATCAAACCCCTCTAGTCTTAAATCATACCCACAATGGAGTCTCCTTTGCACCTATCAAAATGCTAAAAAAAAACAAAAAAATTTATACCCTTTGAGGGATCAAATAAAGTCATTTAGAAATTATGTTTTATAGGTATAAAACCCTTATTATAAGCTTTCCAAAAAGTATAATTTTAAATATTTTTAATTTTATTATTATATTTATATTTTATTTCTTGTAATGTAAGTTTTTCACCAAACATCGAGGTATTTTTTTCACACATGAAGAAAATGGAGAAAATGGAGAATTTAAATAAAAAATGTGTTCCTGAGGTATTTATGTCCTTGTTTTAGCAAAATAAAAATAGCAATTAACTCCAGTACATACAAAACAAGTTATGCATTATGGCATACACCTATGTCCAATTATAATTAATTTGAATTCAAAAATTAATTAAAAAATGCACAACAAAAAAATATGAAAAATATCTATGCACTAGTTTACAAATATATATTTTTAAAATTATAATTTTATCCTTTAAATAAAATTAGTTATGTGTTACAACATAAATACCACTTTTAAAAATTTTGTTTACTATAAAAAACAAGTTAGTAAAAGTTACATAAAAAAACATAACTGGGTATGTGCAGGATCATGATGGTCCAAAAAGTGGCGATATGTAAGCCATATGATGACCCATGTGGCTGACGACTTTCTTTTTACCCAAAATTGATGAAACGAAAAGGGTTTTTAGAGGAGATTCTCATCTTTCCACCAATATAAATTATGCTTTACTTTGAATTTAATAAATAATTATTATTCATTTTCTATTAGAATTACGAATAAAGTCCTAATTGATAGGCTAATTGAAAAAAATCTATAACTTTCAAACGATATCACATTTTTCGAATCCAAAATATGCGTCACATTCTATGCTTTGCATATTATAGGATTAAAAAAAAAAATTGAATTTCATGAATTTTTGACCAAGTTAAGGTGGTTAGATAGACGAGCTTTTATATTTTTTAAAAGTTGTAATAAAAAAATCATAATTAATTATTTACTTGGAAAAAAATTATAAAAAAATATGCATCTCATTGGGACTGAGTCCTCTACTTATATCTAAAATCTTATAAAAAAATATTATCATTTTATTGAGGTTAGGGTTGTCAGACAGACACCTACTTCTTATTTTTACCCTGAAATTTAAATACTATTGCATTGAAATTTCAAATTTTCACCAAATAGATTTAAAAAAATAAAAATAAAGGTCTAGTAGTTTAGAAACTACATTCAATTTGATATAGATTCTATTTTTACATTTTTTTGAAATAATATGGATAACTTATTCAAATTTTGATGTCAAGTTGTCTAACTCTGATTTTCTGTCTTTTTATTGCCACTTAAGGGCATGTTTTTTCCATGATGATCCTGCACATACCCAACTTATTTATTAATTTATTTTTAAATATATATTTATAATTGACACACAAATATTCACAAATCATCAGTTGACATCAACTCCAAATTATTAATCGCTTAGTTTCTATAGGTTTCATAAAGTGAACATTTGGTGAAAAATGTTGTTTTCAATGTCCTACATTGGCAAAAAAGTAGGACACAATATTGTGGTCTTTTTCTAAAACATGGCATCAAATGCAAGCTCCTAATTTCTTAAGATAGATGAGAAATATGAATTAGAAAGATTAAAAATTTGTTGTGAGTCTTACGAAGGAGTCCAATAGAAGAGACACGATCCCTTATGGTGTGAGTGTCTTTGTGTAAAATTTATAGAGATTTGATCCCTTGAATCTCAACCAAAGGTGGGATGAAATGAATAATATGGGAGACCACAAAATGCTATGACCATCGAAGGATAAACTAATCTTGAAACCATAATAAGCCAACATGAGAAAGGGATTTGAAATGGATTCAAACAATCAAAGGCTTTCCAAATTCTTTGAGTAGAAAATGAACCCTTCATTTTAATTATTTTTAAAGTGATACAAAGGGAATGGAAACTAATTCCTTTCCATTACATCCTATCACAAGAAATTTCTTAATACAATTCCTAAGAATAATCCTTGGGGAGTTCACCTCTAAACCAATACCTTATCACATATATGCATATCAATAGGTTTTAAAGAATAAAATTATGGTTTACCTCAATATTAATGGGGAAAGCGGATAATTTAATTATTATGATATGTGTTGGTATTAGGGATTGATTAGTAGAAGGAGATGGTGTGTTAGTGTTATTCCAGATAATATATTCACAACATTTGTTGATCTTGATAGGGTTGTAAAAAATTCTAATTTGTACACCACATAAGTCTTGTATTGTGTTAGAGCCTCATAATCCAAAAGTTTATTAATTAATCCCAACTTTGATTTAGTTAAAAAATGAAATGAGGGTTGCACCAAGGTTCTACAAGTTCAATACAACATTATTTAAGTTTTCTAAAACTAGCTATTGAACATCTTTTGGTAATACAATGACCCTATCCAAAAGAGTAACTCAATAACATTAAACCCTTCAATTATAATTCAAATTTATAATTTTAAGTTATAATTTAGATATATTTTATTAGGGATATTTTTTATTCAAGTTAGTGTGATAAGGGTTTTGGGGGTTGAGATGTATGTGTACTTTTAAATCAAATATTTCAATAAGATGACATACTCATCATAGCTCATCTAGATTTTTGTTTTTAGTCTAAATAATATATGAGATAGTAGTAAAAAAAAAATTTCAATAAAATATAGATATGAGAAGTTCTCTTGGTTAATAATGGATGTTTGGTGACATCTAATTTGATCGTTTAGCCTAAAAAATAGGTACATAGTATACTTGGTAAAATTAGAGATTTATTTTAATTATAATGGTGTGTGTAGAGGGGTTTATTAGATACATAAATTTGAGAGATAAAAAATAATTTAGAGGTGTTTATTAGTACCCTATGAACGCAAGTGCTATTCCATTAGTTTATTGAGTGAATTGATGTAGGAGAATTCATGCGATCGTGTAATATTGTGTCGACCAAAAAAAATCCAATTTGAATTTTTCATTTTGGTTTTGCTTTCTTTCCTCTATAGGTATTTGAATGGTTTTCATCGGAGATTGGTGGAAATTTTTGACATTGATTGTCAAAATTTCACTCTAAGAAAACATTGTGATATTGGATGGATTTAATTTATTATTGGTTAGGGATTATGATGTTTTCTAAAGATTTTTCATGATTTTAATGTGAAATCAATTCAATTAATCTGATTGAGAGGAAGAATAAAATGAATTGTCAATCAGAGAAAAAATAAATAAATATTAAAATGCAGTCAAAACAAATGGAGCATATGAGGAGTCGCACCACAACACAAGGTTGAAATCTATAAAGAAATGGATATGGAAGTTTAAAAGAAAAAGGAATATGAATAAAAATTGGAGTTATTAAAATGGAAAAGGGGAATTATTTAATATGGTGTGAACAACAGAGGAAAAGGTGCCACAAAGGGCAAGGAAAACTTTAGTGGAAAATATTTTCCAATTGACGAATATTAGATATCGGCCAAGTCAAAATTAGTGAATTAATTGTGGCCAAATCATCCAGATTTTATGAATTATCGATCCAATGCATGTCCATTCACCATTGACTTATTTTATGAGGCATATTTAAGTAATCAATTTACCTTAAAAAACTATGCATTTCAAATGGACCAATTAATATTTTTTCTTGGAATCTCAGAAGCATGTAATAAACCACCTAGATATTCGCCAATACTATTAAAACAACATTGTGTATCATGACCCATTTTTCCAATTAAAATTTATAAATAGTTTCTTGTGAGGGCCTATTTCACCAATTAAAATTTATAAATAGTTGCTTGTGATGACCCATTTCACCAATAACATTAAAAAATAATTACATTTGAGGACACATTTCACCAATTGTAGTGACACCTCCATGCTAATCGTAGGGCCATAATCGCCATGAAAATTACAACGTATAGTTGTATAATAACATGAGATTCGCCAAATTTTTAATATACTATTTAAAAATCCCATGAAATTCACCAAATATGGATTGATATAAATACAATCGAAACTATCATTTATTCTTACATATTTGGTTCAGTTCTGAACTTGTGAACTCTCGATTTGAAAGTTGGACTTGGAACCTTGAATTTGATCATAGGCAAGTTACAAACTTACAACACATGCATTCCTGCATTAACGAATATCAAGTTAGTGAAAACTTAAACTTAAAGATGAGTGATCATTTCTTCATAGTGTAATAAGATTTGTTTATCTCTTTTTCATTATTGCTTCAATATTAAAGATGATATTGAGTAGGGAATGAGATCTATATTCGAGTAAGTGCATGGATCTTTGACACAATTTTGGTGCCAAATTACAAAACAAAACCCATAACAAGCCATATTGTGCTCCCCAAATGGGTTGTTTCATTTAGTTAGTGCCAATTTTGGTGCTCGCCAAATGTCATTCATGACGTTTGGAATGTATTTTTCAAATCTCTTTCATTTTATCTTTCTTTACCAAGGAGACTATATACATGAAATAAACATTTAAATATAATTTGACATTTACATATGGACATTTACGTTCTTATACTTTAAGTTATATTTCATGTATATAGGAAAGATGGTTGAGAGTCGTTTCTGATCTCTAGGAGCTATTATTCAAATTCTATTTTTTTGGAAGATCTTAAAAATTTCATACTAAGTCAAATTTCAATAATCAGGAGGTCAAATTTTAGTAGTCAGCAATTTGTATCATCTTTAGCTCTCACTCTCTCCTTCTCTCTACTCTCTATCTCTCCACTCCCTCTCTCCCCTTTGTCTCTCTCTCAAACCCCTCTATCTCCTCCCTATATCTAACTCCCTCCTCCCCTCTCTACTTCTATCTATCTCTTCTCTCTCTCTACATCTCCTTCCCTCTCTACTTATCTTTATTTCCCCCCTCTCTCTCTCTCTTTACCTAACTCTCCCTCCATCACTTTGTATCTCACCTATGTCTCCCTCCCTACCTCTTTCCCTCTCTAATCTCTATCTCTCCTATCCCTCCCTCTACCTATCTCTCTCTCTCCCTCTTTATCCCTCACTTCCCCCTCTTTCTCTCTAACTCCCTCCTCTCTATCTCATAATGATCTCTCCCTCCGTCTGACTCTCTCCTCTCTATCTCACCACTCTATCTCTCTCTCTCTATCTCACACAAACCTCTATCTCCCTCCCATTCTTTTTATCTCTCCTCCCAATCTCTCTAAGTATTGTCCCTCCCCCTTCCCTCTCCCCTATTTCTCTCTAAATTTCTCCTTTTATCTATCTCACCATTCTCTCTCTCTCACTCACACACACACCTCTATCTTCCTCCCTACCTCTCCCTCTCTCCCTCTCCTCTCTACTCTCTATCTCTCCTCTTTGTTTCCCTATATATACCTACCTCTCCCTCCCCCTTCTTTATCTCTTACTCTCTCCTTCCCTCTCTACTATCTATCTCTCCCTCTTCCCTCTCTACTCTCTTTATCTCTCTCCCCTCATTTTCTCTCCTCTCACTCTCTCCCTCTCACACACACTCACCTCTATCTCCTACTTTCCTCTCCCTACATTCCTCCACTCTCTCTCTCTCTCTCTCTCTCTCTCTCTCTCTCTCTCTCTCTCTCTCTCTCTCTCTCTCTCTCTCTCTCTCTCTCTCTCTCACCTCTATCTCCTCCCTACATTTCCCTCCCTCCCATCTCTACTTATCTCTATCTGTCCTCTCTCTATTTCTCCTTCCCTCTCTACCTAAATTTATCTCCCCTCTTCCTTTTTTTACCTACCTCTCCCTTTATCACTTTGTATCTCACCTATTTTTCCCTACTTACATAGGGTTGAGGGATTAAGGGTTGAAGGTTGAGAATTGAGAGTTGAGGGTTTAATGTATAGGGTAGAGAGTAGAGGGTAGAGGTTAAATGGTAGAGGGTATAAGGGTTGAGGGTTGAGGGTTGAGGGTTTAAGGTTGAGGGTCCAATGTATAGGGTAGAGGGTAGAGGGGTTTATGGATTAGGTTTTAAGGGTTGAGGGTTGAGGGTTTAAGGGTTCAGGGTTCAGGGATTAGGGTAGATAGTTTACTTGAGTTTAAGGGTTTAAGGTTTGAGGGTAGAGGGTATTGGGTTGAAGATAGAGGGTAGAGGGTTTAATGGTTTAGGGTTTAGGGTTTAAGGGTTAAGGGTTAAGGGTTAAGGGTTAAGGGTTTAGGGTTAAGTGTTTAAGTTTTTAAGGGTTGAGGGTATAGGGTTGAGGGATTAGGGTAGAGAGGGAGGGATGGATGAAGGGAGATATGGTGCGATAATTGAGATAGAGAGAAGTAGAGAAGACGAGGGAGGGAAAAATATAGAGTAAGGTTGAGGATCCAACACATAGGGTAGAGGGGAGAGAGATTGAGTGAGTGAGTGAGTGAGTGAGTGAGTGAGTGAGTTAGTGAGTGAGTGAGTGAGTGAGTGAGTGAGTGAGTGAGTGAGTGAGTGAGTGGGTGAGTGCATGAGTGGGTGAGTAGGTGAGTGGGTGAGTAGGTGAGTGAGTGAGTGAGTGAGTGAGTGAGTGAGTGAGAGATACCCAAGAGAGGGAGAGGGGGTAGGAGGGATAGACTTGAGAGAGAGAGGGAGTGGGAGAGAGATAGAAGGAGGGAGGGTTAAGGGTAGAGGGTAGAGGGTTTAACTTTTTAGGGTTTGAGGGTTAAGGGTTAAGGGTTTAGGGTTTACAGTTAAGGGTAGAGGGGAGGGAGATAGAGGGAGTGATTGAATGAGAGAGAGAGAGAGAGAAAATTGAGAGAGGGAGAGGGTTGAGAGAGAGAGATGGAGGGAGTGGGAGAGAGATGGAGGGATGGAGGGTTAAGGCTATAGGGTAGAGGGGAGAGAGATAGAGGTAGTGAGTGAGTGAGAGAGAGAGATAATTGAGAGAGGGATATGGGGTAGGAGGGAGAAACTTGAGAGAGAGAGAGGGAGGGAGTGGGAGATAGATATAGGAAGGTAGGGTTAAGGGTAGAGGGTATAGGGTTTAATGGTTTAGGGTTTAAATCTTAAGGGATTAGGGTTTAGGCTTAAGGGTAGAGGGGAAAGAGATAGAGAGAGTGATTGAGAGAGAGAGAGATACCTGAGAGAGGGAGAGGGGGTAGGAGGGAGAGGGTTGAGAGAGAGGGAGGGAGGGAGGGAGTGGGAGAGAGATAGAGGGAGGGAGGGTTAATGGTATAGGGTAGAGGGTTTAAGGGCTAAGGGTAGAGGGTTAAGCTTTAAGGGTAGAGGGGAGAGAGATAAGAGGGAGAGAGTGAGTGAGTGAGTGAGAGAGAACTGAGAGAGGGAGAAGGGGTAGGAGGGAGAGACTTGAGAGAGAGATAATGAGTGGAAGAGATAGAGGGAACGAAGGTTAAGGGTAGATGGTAGATGGTTTAAGGTTTTAGTGTTTAAGGGTTAAGGATTTAAGGTTTATGGTTAAGGGTAGAGGGGAGAGAGATAGAGGGAGTGACTGAGAGAGAGAGAAACCTGAGAGAGGGAGAGGGGGTAGGAGAGAGGGGATTTATAGAAAGAGGGAGGGAGGGAGTTGGAGAGAGATAGATGGATGGTTGAAGGTATAGGGTTAAGGGTTAAGAGTTTAAGGGTTTAGGGGTTAAGGATAGAGGGTTAAGTATTAATGGTAGAGGGGAGAGAGATAGAAGGAGTGAGTGAGTGAGTGAGTGAGTGAGGGAGACATGAGAGAGGGGTAGGGGGTAGGAGGGAGAGAATTGAGAGAGAGAGAGAGGGAGGTAGTGGTAAATATATAGAGGGAGGGAGGGGTAAGGGTAGGTGGTAGAGGGTTTAAGGGTTAATTTTAAGGGTAGAGGGGTGAGAGATAGAGGGAGTGAGAGAGGATTGGGAGAGAGATAAAGGGTAGGGTTAGGGTAGAGGGTTAAGGGTTAGAGGGGAGAGATAGAAGGTGAGTGAGTGAGTGAAAGAGAGAGACTGAGGAGAGGGAGGGAGGGAGAGACTTTTGAGAGAGAGGGGGGAGGGAGTTGGAGATATATAAAGGGTAGAGGGTTGAGGGTTTAAGGGTTTATGGTTTAGGTTTAAGGGAATAAGGGGAGAAGGGGAATAGATAGAGGGAGTGAGTGATAGAGAGAGACCTGAGAGAGGGAGAGGGGTTATGAGGGAGAGAATTGAGAGAGAGAGAGGGGGGGAGTTGGAGAGAGATAGAGGGTAGAGGTTAGAGTGTTTAAGAGTTTAGGTTTTAAGGGTTAAGGGTTTAGGGTTTAGGGATAAGGGTATAGGGGAGAGAGAGAGAGAGAGGGATTGAGTGAGAGAGGGAGGGAGGGAGTTGTAGAGAGATAAAGGGTAGAGGGTAGAGGGTTAAGGATAGAGGGGAGAGAGATAAAATGAGTGAGTGAGTTAGAGATAAACCTAAGAGAGGGAGAGCTAGTAGCAGGGAGAGACTTGAGAGAGAGAGGGAGGGATGGATTGGGAGACAAATAGAGGGTAGAGGTTTAAGGGTAGATGGTAGAGGGTTTAAGGTTTTATGGTTTTATGGTTTAAGTGATAAGGGTTAAGGTGAGAGGGGAGAGAGATAGAGGGAGTGAGTGAGAGAGAGAGAACTAAGAGAGAGAGAGGGGGTATGATGGAGAGTCTTGAGAGAGAGGTGGTATGAGGGAGAGCCTCTATATCTCCCCTCACTATCTCTCTCTCAAGTATTTCCCTCCTACCCCCTCTTCCTCTCTCAAGTCTCTCTCTCTCTCACTAAATCATATCTCTCTATCCTCTACCCTTGACCCTTAACCCTCTACCCTTAACCCTTAAACCCTCAACCCTTTAGCATTAACTCTCTAGCCTCTATATCTCTCTCACTTCCTCTCTCTCTCAAGTATCTCCCTCCTATCCCCTCTCCCTCTCTTAGATATCTCTCTCCCTGAGTTACTCCCTCTATCTCTCTCCTCTCTACCCTTAACCCTAAACCCTAAAATTTTAACCCTTAAACCCTCTACACTCTACCCTTAACCCTCCCTCCCTCTATCTCTCTCACACTCCCTCTCTCTTTATAAATTATCTTCCTCCTACAACATGTGCCTATCCTAGGTATCTCTCACTCACTCCCTCACTCACTCACTCCCTCTATCTCTCTCCCCTCAACCTTTAACCATTAATCCTCTAACCTTAACCCTTAAACCCTAAACCATTAAACCATTAACCCTCTACCCTTAACCCTTAACCCTTAAACCGTAAACCCTCTACCCTATACACTTAACCCTTCATTCCTCTATCTCTCTCCCACTCCCTCCCTTCCTCTCTCCCTCCTAACCCTCTCCCTCCTACCCCCTCTCCCTCTCTTAGGTCTCTCTCTCTTATTCACTCCCTCTATCTCTCTCCCCTTTACTCTTAAGCCTAAACCCTAAACCCTTAAACCCTCTGCCCTCTACCCTTAACCATGCCTCCCTCTATCTCTCTCCCACTCCATCCCTATCTCTCTCTATGAAGTCTCTCCCTCCTACACCCTCTCCCTCTCTCGGGTTTCTCACTCCCTCTATGTCTCTCCCCTCTATTCTAAACCCTCTACCCTCTACCCTCTACCCTCTACCCTTCAACCCTAAATCCTTAAACCCTTAACCCTCTACCCTAAACCCTAAATCATAAACCCTTTACCCTTAAAATCTCTACCCTCTACCCTTAACCGCCCCCTCTATATCTCTCCCACTCCCTCCCTCTCTCTCTATGAACCCTCTCCCTCCTCTTCCTCTCTTAGGTCTCTCACTCACTCCCTATATCTCTCTCCCCTCTACCCTTAATTATAAACCCTAAACACTTAACCCTTAAACCCTAAACCCTTAAAACCTCTACCTTCTACCCTTAAGCATACCTCCCTCTATCGCTCTCCAACTCCCTCCCTCCTACCCCCTCTCCCTTACTCAGGAATCTCTCTCTCACTCAGTCATTGCCTCTATCTCTCTCCCCTCTACCTTGAACAATACCATATACACTTGATCCTCAAACCTCATCTATCTTTATCCTTCCCTCCTCTTCTCTATTTCTCTATATCTCAATTCTCTTGCCATCTCTCCCTCCATCCATCCATCCTTATCTACCCTAATCCATCAACCATATACCCTCAACCTTTAAACACTCAAGCCTAAACCCTGAACCATTAACCCTTAACCCTTACACCCTCTACCCTCTACCCTCTACGCTCAACCCTATACCCTAAACCCTTAAACCCAAGTAAAATATCTACCCTAAACCTTAATCTCTCAACCCTTAAACCCACAACCCTCAAAAATCTAACCTCTACCCTCAATCCTCAACCCTTAAACTCTAATCCCTCAATGCATATACCCTCTACCCTATACATTGGACCCTCAACCCTATACTCTCAACCTGCTATCTTATACCTTAAACCCTTAACCCTTAAACACTCTACCCTCTACACTCTACCCTATTAATTAAACCTTCAAGCCTCAATTCTCAACCCTTAACCCTTAATCCTTCAACCCTAGGCAGGTAGAAAAACATAGGTGAGATACAGAGTGATAAATGGAGAGGTAGGTAAGAAAATGGAGAGGGGAGATAAACATAGGTAAAGAGGGAAGGAGACATAGAGAGAGGAGAGATAGAGAGAAGTAGAGAGGGGAGGCAGGGATAGGTAGGGAGGAGATAGAGGTGAGTGTATGTTTGTGTGCAAGAGAGAGAGAGAGAGTAGAGAGGGAAGGATTAGAGAGAGAGAGAGGTAGAGGGAGGGAGAGGAGAGATAGAGAGTAGAGAGGGAAAGAGGTAGGGAGGAGAAAGAATTGAGATATAGAGTAATGGAGGGAGAGTTTAGTAAAGTGGAGGAGAGGGGATATAAAGATAAATAGAGAGGGAAGGAGATATAGAGAGACATGATACATAGAGATAAGTAGAGAGTGGAGGGATGGAGGGAGAGGAAATGAGGAGATAGAGGTGAGTGTGTGTGAGAGGGAGATATATTGAGAGTAGAGAAAATGAGGGGAGAGAGGAAGGGGGAGAGAGAGGTAGAGAGAGTGGTAGGTATTGGAGGGAGAGGTAGATAGAGAGGGAAGGATAGAGGGAGGGATAGGAGGGAGAGAGGGAAGGATGGAGATTGATATGGGGAGAAAGTGGTGAGATAGATAGTAGAGAGGTAAGGAGAGAATGAGAAAGAGAGATAAAGATAGAGAGGGAGGTTGGAGCAAGGGAAAGGTAGAAAGGGATAGGTGAGATAGAGAGAGGGAAGGAGGGAAAGTGGGATAGAGAGAGAATGGTTGATTTAGAGAGGAGGGAGAGAGGAGGGAAAGTGAGAGAGAGAGAGAGAGAATGTTTATTTAGAGAAGAGGGAGTGAGAGGTAGGGATAGAGATAATGGTGAGATAGAGAAAATTAGAGAGTGAGAGAGAAAGAGAGGGATGGAGAGATAGAGAGAGAGAGAGAGGTAGAGGAAGGGAGAGGAGAGATAGAGAGTAGAAAGGGAAAGAGGTAGGGAAGGAGACATAGGTGACATAAAGAGGGATGGAGAGAGAGAGAGAGTGATGGAGGAATATTAGATATAGAGAGGGAAAGAGAGAGGAGAGATAGAGAGTAAAGAGCAGAGGGAGGGAGGGAGAGGTAGGGAGGGAGATAGAGGTGTGTGTGTGTGAGTGAGAGAGATAGAGAATGGTGAGGTAGAGAAAAGGAGAAATTGAGAGAGAAAGAGGAGGGAGGGAGGGAGGGAAAATAGTGAGATATATTGGGAGGAGAGACAAAAAGAAGGGGAGAGAGGGTGAGGTCAAGGGAGGGAGGGAGAGGAGAGATAGAGATAAGTAGAGAGAGGAGGGAGGGAGTGTTAGGGAGGGAGATAGAGGTTTGCAAGAGAGAGAGGGATAGATAGAGAGACTAGTGAGATAGAGGGGATATAGTGAGAGGGAGGGGGAGAGAATTATGAGATAGAGAGGAGAGAGTTAGAGAGAAAGAGGAGGAAGAGAGGGATAGCGAGGGATAGAGAGTCAGAGAGATTTAGTAGAGGGAGGGATAGGAGAGATAGAGAGTAAAAGGGGAAAGAGGTAGGGAGGGAGACATTGGTGAGATACAAAGTGATGGAGGGATAGGTAGGTAAAGAGAGAGATAAATCTAAGTAGAGAGGGGTGGAGATGTAGAGAGAGAGAAGAGATATAGAGAAGTAGAGAGGGGAGGGAGGGACGAAGATGTAGGGAGGAGATAGAGGGGTGTGTGTGTGAGAGAGAGAGGGGAGAGAGGGAGGAAGGGAGAGAGAGGGAGTGGAGAGATAAAGACTAGAGAGGAGAGAGAGAGAAAGATGATACAACTTGCTAACTACTAAAATTTTACCTCCTCATTATTGAAATTTGACATGTTGATTACTGAAATTTGACTAAGTCTAAAAATTTTAAGATTAAAAAAAACTAGAATTTGTATTATAACTCCTAGAGATCTGAAACCACTCTCAAACATCCTACCTATATACATGAAATATAACTTAAATTATAATAAATTAAATTTCAATGTAAATGTTTATAGTCTCCCTAACAAAGAAAGAGAAAATGAAAGAGTTTAGAAAAATGCATTCCAAAATTCATGAATGACATTTGGTGAGCATCAAATTTGGTGCTAGCCAAATGAAACAACCAATTTGGTACTTTCCAAATAGGTTTCATTGGGAAATACCAACCCAATTGGTTGGATTTTTCATTGGGCATCCAACCCAAAGGTTTGGACAACCATTTAATGCAAAAGATGTGATTTTTTGAAAGGGTGCCAAATTTCCTCATATTTTCATCTATGCTCCCTGTCTCATTTGCACATATTTCAATGAAAATTTATAAAAAACCTGTGATATCATTAACCTCTCTCTTATCTATCTAAATATATAATTATTTTTTTATTTTGATTTAATTAAGGCTTTGATCCATGGCTTCTATTGTAAATGCCTTCGTTTTTTGGTCAAAAACCAACATGTGCTAGTTTTAGGATAGATTTTTACTCGTTCATCAAAATTTGAAACAAAATATTTTTTGAAACTAGAATTCATTCAACACATGATGAAAAAATCAATTTTTGATTAGTTTTCAAAAAATTTAGGGGGGAGCACACTCAAATTTTAGCTTTTCAGGATGTGTCCACTTTAAAAATTCATAAAATATTATATATTCATTAAAAAAATTATCCAAAAGAATAAGGATAAACTACATGATAATAGCTAATTTCTCACAATTGGGATCTTTGAAATTCTTAAAAAAAATTAATCAGAAAGGGGGAAGCCCTCAGGTGCTATGCTATTTTTTTTATATAAATAGGACCTGTTTTGGGCTCCCCATTTTTGAGACTGTTATATTCATTAATTCCAAAAAAAAAAGTAGATTAGAAACTAGACTCAAAGAACTTCAATTTTTTTTCTTCCTGCATCTTGAAATTTTGAGCATAACTATCTTTATTATCTCATGCAAATCAAATTTTGTTGATTTCAGAAAAAAACTGTCATCTTAAGAGCCAAAATTGTGTTATAGATCCATGCACTTACCCATTATTTTTCCTTCTTAAAGAAGAATATTTTTTTTCTATATTTTATTCGAAGTGAGAGATCAATATGTTGAACAACAAGTGCAACAAGGGTGTTGGTGTTTGTAAGAACCAATCAGATCTCACCAAATACCTATGAGTTTTCCACACTCAATTCTCGAACACTTGAGAGATAGTTGGCCAACAAATGAGATGAATCATTAATGCTTCTCATGCACTTCAGGCTCTGCAAAGCCTGGGAGGTTGATTCCACAACATATACCTTATGACTTATTTACCAAACTATATCAAACGTTGCATGTCAAAGCATATGTATTCCCATCAGAGGCTAAAAGATGAAATCCTTCAAGAAATGGGTAGTTCCTTAGAAGAACCAAATACCAAAAGCCGAGAATACGATAAAACACAACACAATATATGTAAACCAATTAGAATTTATTTATAAAATATGTTCTCAAATCGAAGACCAAACCTACACGAAATATGCTCAAAACATTAAGATTAGTGTCTTATCTTAGGGTACGAAGTCAACATACAATGAACTGAACTACAAGATAAATTTAATCTTAAACATCCATGATCTTAGTGAAAATGCATTACAATTCATGTACTAGTAATCAAGACCCACGCCTACTTATAAAATCCACTTAGCATTTATGTAAACCCATGTTCTAATTAAAGAATTTTAACTGGTTCACTAAACCAGAGCCATAATCAAAACATATTTCACCATGAAAGACAATGAAAATCAATGAAATGATTCTTGATCATATTTTCATTAATAATTCACATATAATGCAGTAATGGAGAGACAAAGGAAACAAAAGATTAGCATAATTTCTTTTGACATGCCTAAGAACCATACAATTGAAAAAGTTAACTTCCTTAACTCATAACCTAAGACCTTGACTCAAAACATGATATATTTTTGCTCTTCATTTGCATCGCTTCGATCTAGAATTCAACAAAAGATCTCTACATATGACTGTGAATTCCCTTTTATAAGAACAAGGGAGAAAAACAAGCTTCAGTCCAATATGTACACATGTCCCATTTCATCACAATTTCATTCACATTTAAAAATCACAGACGGTTAGATGCAATCATGTACCGTGAAAGGGGATCAAAACTCATAACAACTAGCTCGTGTTACCCCACCTATTAAATATTTTTGTTAAGGCCTCACCATCCATATCCATGTTGAACCAAAAAGGGACCCAACACACATCATGACCAAAAACCAGAAAACCATCACCATCACCATCAGACCAAACTAGCACCAAGGCCACGGTACTTACACGGATTTTTCATCCTTTCCATAATAGGAGGAAAAACCACCACTCCTCCCTCATCCCTAGCACATTTCTCAACACTAGAACTAGTAACATTAGATGATGTCATCATGGAAATTGGAGAAACCAAGAGAACCTCTTCATTCACACCATCCATCTCTGTCAGTGCCACCAGAAATTTTCCATAATCGGAATCGGTCTCTATGTCACTATCACCAGAGTTATCACAAACATTAATGGGTGAATTTTACCTACCCAGAGAACCACAACCATACCTTAATTGGCCTTTGATATTTTCTCAAAATTTGCAGACCATTCATGTTGGCCACACACTACCTCTTTTGTAATTGTAGTGTGGCCTTTGAGCTGAGAACTATGTTGGGTCTCAAAAACGTAGGTTTGAACCATGAGAGGTTGAAAAGCTCTCACAATACTTTTGGCCAACTAACAAGGCCAACTAATATATTTGAACCTTCTACTCTTAAGGCTCTGCTAGACCAAGGTAGGTGTACCTAATGAATGATACAGATTTAAAAGTGTTTCCTAGTTGATCAATCTATCCACAATGGCAAAGGGTAGTGGACAAATGAATAACCACTACAACTAATCCTACTCCTACTGTATAAATGAAAGATTATTTGAATGAATTGTTTGATATAAATTTATATCTTTGGGTTGAGGCAGATCAGTGCCTTCTATCCACATGGGAAATGGAGTCAAAAATAATGAATTTTGTGTGTTTCCTTCTCTGGTTTAATTCAATTTGTTAGGCACTTTAAGAAATGAAGTTCTAATGGCTGGCATATGACTTCATTAATTTATGACTGGCATAAATAAGGCTGGAATGTTTTCTTACCAAATTCTACTTCAACAATCCAAAAGAACTCCTAAATCAGTGTGACTTACTTGAAGGAATTTAATTCTCACTTGCATACACCAACAAATAAAAATCACACAGAGTGAAGAAATACACCTTGATAAATCAAACATATGCTTGATATACCGATTTAAATGATCAAAGCACTTCAAGTTGGAGACAGTTAGATAAGAAATATATATATAATTATATCACAACAACTAAACAAAAAATGGATTTCACCAATTCAAAATAATCTCTCTATTGATTTGCTTCAAAAAAGGTCTATCATTATTTACATTTTCCAGGTTCCATTTTCTAGAAAAATCTCCCTATTGCCATCTAACTACCACCTACTATCTACTATCTCCTTCCGTTTCAATTTTTCAATACATTTTATACAGTAAATCTCAAAAGTCACAACTCTTCATTTGACTGATAAAACCATTTAAATTCCTTATCAAAAATTAAAATATTTAATTGTGTTGCCTTATCAGAAAATTAAATATTTTTTACATAGTTATGCATTCGATTTTGTTTTAGTACTTACCGTCCTTCAATATTTCATTTTAAAACTTATTGTTCTTTACAATTTATTTCCCCATTGCCTTTATCATTTTACTGCATTGACTTTGACTGGTCCCACCACTATCTACCGCATTACTACGGTCTGTACTCTACCCCGTTGCGGTGTTGCGGTGGTCGTTTACTGACTGTGTCCCTTTCTACCACTCTACCGCAAGCTGCTTCCTAACCATCAGTGGTACCATAGTGTTACCATTAACCGTCATCTCGTTGGTTCCTCTTGGCCACTGCAATCACCACGGTCTATGGTTTAACCGTCTGTAGCATAGCGGTAGACATTTTCTACTTTTCTTTACCGATTATATCACTGCCACCATCGTACCACAGTCAATGAATTAACCGTGCGTAGTGTGGCAGTAAAATTTTTATGCCTGCACCTTAGTTGCTTCCGCCATACCGCAAGCCCTTTGTGGGAGGCCATGGTAAATCAATGAGTTGAATTTTAATAAATACTAAGTCAGCGGTATATGGTGCAAGGTATATATGGATGGAAAAAAAATTTAAAAGGAAGGATAGTAAAATATGGATATAAATGAATAAAATTCCTTAGGGTATTGATGGAAAATTTAGATTTCAAATGGGAAAACCTTAGGGTTTTTCATGGAGTTTTTTAGTTCTAACAGTGGCTCCAATTGGGGATGAGTGATTTTGCAAATCATTGCAAGAATCTAGAATATCTTTGGTAGAGCATATCGAGTAAATGATATGAAAAGTGAAGGACATGAAAGATGCAGCAAATGAAGAATGGGAAACCCTAGACTATTGTACATGGAAAGAAAACCAAAGTTTTCAACAAGGGAATTTTTGGGAATGTCCATGTACTGGCAAACCCAGACCCTTCCTAAACTACTGTGCATGGAAAATTTTTTTAAAGAGGTATTGCTAAGAATTGTCCATACACTGGAAATCCTTAATCCTCTGAACCTACTATGGTTCAAAAAATCTAACCACAAGCGATGGCCCTAGGCCACCCAAAAAAAAAAACTTGCACTTTCCTCTGTCATAGACTTTGTTCTAAGTAAAACTCATCGGGTTTCTTATGAAACTATTCATTCCACCTACCCTGCAACATTCACTGCCATTGAAAACCTTCAAGAAATCATTGCATTCAACCTGATTCATATTCATTTTACCATTCTGCCATTCATCATTCTTATTATCATATGAAAAATATTCATCACCCTTAGCATACAAAGTGTATCCACATTCAACAAAAAAATCATAGGCATGCTCATTTCATATGTTGTTGAATGTGCCTGCAACTGCACCGGGACTTGAAAATCTGAATGCTTTTCTTGGAAATAAAAAAATTCTATCTCATCAATATTTTCTGGAACAATCAAATCAGTTTCCATTTCTTTCCTATCACCAGTTGGCATTGACATACACATTTGATCCATATAGTCTTCTTTATACATACTTGAATCAATAAATATTGGACACTCATCATTAATTACATGTAAACCAATATCTTCCTTTTGTAGGTAGAAATTATTCAAGTCACATACCTCTTCTTGGACAGAAATGGATTCTTCATCAACTCCAAAGAACTCCTCATCACTGTGAGAGATGCACATGGGGTTATATGAATGGTTACACATAGTATCTTCGCTATCAAAGTAGATATATGTTGAAGCCAAAACTTCAGAATTATCTCTATGTGCATATTTTTGGTATTCAAGAATCAACAAATCTGAAACTTGCTCACTGTTGAGTGAACATGTTTCATCTAGATCTTCTGCTATTTCTCCAACTTCTTGATAATCACCCTATTGTAGATCAACATCCATAACCTCACCCTCACAATTTGAATCACAATCAGTTATGTAGGAGAAAATTTCCATATCTTCACTATTGGATGGCATGGTACCTTCTTCTATTTCAGCTTCTAAAGCATTACTGATGTACTCCCTAGATGATGTGTCCCGACCAATATCATTAATGCTGCAATCATCTTCCAAATCTGAATAATTGTCATTAGAAATCCCAGTGACACATTTATCCTCCATTGGCTGCATTATTTGATCAATCATGATATCGCTATTAGATTTGTTGTTGATAGTGTCCATATACCTTGTCTCAAGCATGGAATCAAGGAATTTATTTACTACATCCAAGGCATGTTGTTTTAATGACTCTGACCAATAAACTGATTCAGGCTCCCATGCTCTTGAAAATTGTGTAACAAATGTGAGTCTCATAGGCCTATGATGAGGAGGTAATTGCATATAGATGTCTACCATTTTGCTGTATAGAGAGTTTTCATCCTCTCCATATTTCCTTATGTCAAAAAATGTATCTAAGGGGGAAATTCCACATTCTGATTCTGTAATGGAGTCTTGGATTTGATTATGTATATCATCATCTTCTTCTTGATTATGTAAATAATCATCATCTTTGTCCTCATACTGGCTCAAGAATATTTATTTTAGATCCTCCCATGAAGTATACTTTGCATAGGAAAAATTTTAGACCATTCCCTTGCACTATCCCTCATAGATCTTGAAAAAAATTTCATAATAACATCCTCTCGATAAATTTGAAAGCTGGCAATGACATTCTAGAATCATTCCATATGCTCATAAGCTGATTCATTCCATTCTCCATGAAATTTAGGGATATTAGTAGTTTTGTCTCATCGCAGGGGTAACGTTTGGGTAGCCTTAGACATTACTAAAGTTAAATGGTTTATCAATAATTGAGAAAAAATTTGGAGGGACATATGGGTTTTTGTGGATCATTGATCTTTTTTCAAGAAATGGAAGATGAATATTCATTTGATGTAATGGATGCAGTGCATAAGTATTTTTTTGTGAATATAACACATTACCTTCATTGTCAAATTTCTCAGTTGTATCATGTGGTGCCTGTGGTGTCCAAGACCTCCTAGTATTTGTGTCTTCACTCTCGCGGTATGATGGCCTATTTGGTGATGTATTTGGAACATATTCGACTCCCAACTGCAACAGTCATTTTTCCACTTGTCTTGTTTTTTGTTCCCAGTATAACCTTTGTTTTTCCAATTCTTCAAACTCTTTCATATACTGACCTATCTTCTTTCTTGTTCTGTCATCTTGACAAAATGTTACTACTTCACAACATCCATGCATTATATATCAAATTAAAATAGAGTCGCCACCTACTTTTCCAAAATTAGGAAAATGAAATGAATTGATTTGGTTTTCCCCCAGCAGAATCTCCAAAAAGAAATTGAAACTTTGTTGACTCTATAAATGGAAACGCTAAAAAAACTTCTTGAGTAATTCCCCAGGAGAGTCGCCAATTTGTTCGGTCTCAAAAACGTAGGTTTGAACCACAAGAAGTTGCCAAGATCTCACAATGCTTTTGGCCAACTAACAAGGCCAACCAATATAGTTGAACTTTCTTCTCTTAAAGCTTTGCTAGACCAAGGCGGGTGTACCTAATGAATGATGCAGATTTAAAAGCATTTCCTAGTCGATCAATCTATCCACAATGGCAAAGGGTAGTGGGTAGATGAAAAACCACTACAACTAATCCTACTCCTACTGTATAAATGAAAGGTTTTTTGAATGAATTTTTTGATATAAATTTGTATCTCTGGGTTGAGGTAGATCAGTGCCTTCTATCCGCATGGGAAATGGAGTAAAAAATAATGAATTATGTGTGTTTCCTTCTCTGGTTTAATTCAAGTTGTTAGGAACTTTAAGAAATAAAGTTCTAATGACTGGCATAAATAAGGCTGGAATTTTTTCTTACCAAATTCTACTTCAACAATCCAAAAGAAATCTTAAATCACTGTGACTTACTTGAAGGAATTTAATTTTGACTTGCAGACACCATCAAATAAAAATCACACAGAGTGGATAAATACACCTTGATAAATCAAACATATTCTTGATATACTGATTTAAATGATCAGAGGACTTCAAGTTGGAGAAAATTAGATAAGAAATATATATATAATTATATCACAACACTGAACATAGAATGGATTTCACCAATTCAAAATAATTTGTCCATTGATTTGCTTCAAAAAAGGTCTGTCATTATTTACATTTGCCCAGTTCCATTTTCTGGAAAAGTCTCCCTACTGCTATCTAAATACCACCTACTATCTTCTATCTCCTTCCTTTTTGATTTTTCAATACATTTTATATAGTAAATCTCAAACGTCACAACTCTTCAGTTGACAGGTAAAACCGTTTAAACTCCTTAACAACAATTGAAATATTTAATTGTGTTGCTTTATTGGTAAATTGAATATTTTTTACATAGTTATGCGTTGGATTTTATTTTAATACTTTACCAGACTTCAATATTTCATTTTAAACCTTACTGTTCTTTGCACTTTATTTCCTTGTTTCCTTTTATCATTTTACCGCCTTGACTTTAACTGGTCACACCACTATCTATTGTGGTCTCTACTCTGCCCCGTTGCGGTGCTACGGTGGTCATTTACCAACTGGGTCCCTTTCTACTGCTCTACCATGAGTTTCTTCCTAACCGTCGATGGTACCGTGTTGTAACAATTAACCTTCATCTTGTTGCTTCCTCTTGGCCACCACAACCATCGCGATCTGTGGTTTAACCGCACACAGTGTAGCGATAGACATTTTTAGCTTTGCTTCACCGATTATCTCACCACCATCGTGGTACTGCGTTTAATGAATTGATTGCGTGTTGTGTGGTGGTAAATGTTTTATTCCTACACTATAGCTACTGCCACCATACCATAGGCCCTTTGTGGGAGGTTGTGGTAAAGTGGTGAGTTGGATTTTAATAAATACTTAAGTCAGCGGTATATGGTGCAAGGTATATATGGATGGAAAAATATTTTTAAAGGAAGTATACTGAAATATGGATATAAATAATTAAAATTCCTTAGGGTAATGATGGAAAATTTATATTTCAAACAGGAAAACCTTAGGGTTTTTCATGGAATTTTTCAGTTCTAACAAACTACACCTAGTAACTCTTGGGATGAGCTTCGTGCATTCCATTTTTAGGCTGAGAGAGCCTTGAAGACTACTTTTTTCATTTGATGTCATGTCATCACCTGACCTTCAAACATAACTCTGGCTAACCTACACACAGATGATGGAGAAGTGCTCGACTAACTCATCTTGAACTGATAAACAAAAACTTCACAAGAGAAATCAATAGCCACAAAAATGCAGACTCCCAATTGTTGTGACATAAATGATGAGTCTTCATCCTTATTTATGATCCAATTGATGATGTTGATCATCAATACTCCAAAGTATCACAAATGAGTGAGTGATTATTCATTGACGTCTCTTTCATCACCATTAATTCCTAGGTACATGGAAATCGGTGTACCATTCATCATAATTTTTAGGAAGTGGTTCTTCACATGCATGGAGATCAAGCTGATATCTTTCGAAGAGCATACACCATTGATGATCACTATTTGTAGCATCCAAATGGCCATCACATGGCCAATTCTATACTTTGAATATGAGCCATCGATCAATCACCAAGATGGAACTTCAGATGAATCTGATCGAGTCAAAGATATTTGAAAATTCCATGTTGTCAATGGCCAGTCCACTGACCAATGGTGTCTTTCCTAGTAAAAAAAATTGTCCATCACTTGCAGTCCCCATCCAAATTTCATACGATGCTAATAGAATCCATGTGTCACCATCACATAGACCACACACAACATTAGGTGAAATTATTTAATATTCTGTGTGGCATGCATGACACATTCTCTACAGCTTAGATTTGATCAGACAGTACATTGGAGCTGTCAATTTACTACTAGCTAAGACCATGTCGATAGTGGGGATTGGATCCCACTCAAATTGGGGGATGTGTGGCATATTTGTGCACACCACACAACCCAACCAAAATACATTTTTTAAATACTACATAGTGTGCATGCAAGGGGTTGGATTAAATCTGACGACTCAGAATTTATGCACGTGCACATATTTGTTTGTTTATAAGGAATGGGCCATGAGCTAGGAAATGGGAAACAACCCATCAATAAAAATTAAAGACTTAAGACATAAGTCTTTAAAAGATGAAATATTTTCATGCTAACCATGAAATATTAAAATTTGGCAAACACCTGATGATTGGCGGGCTTAGGCAAAGGGATCAGTAATGACAACGGTCCAAATGACATAGGTCAATGAAGAGGCATAATGTGAGGGTTTAAGGCCCAATAAATTTAGAAAGTGTGAAACAAGGGCATTGACCCTAAAACCCTAGGTCGAACCATCAACATAAAGGTGAAAGATCATGAAAAATGTCAAAATTTTGAAGTTCTATCAGTGGATCCAGCTCAAGGATGCATACCCCTAGTGGATATGGCAAGAATTTAGATCTCAAGTAGAAGAAAACCAACACAAAAGCAACCCAAAAGGGAGCTTGTTCGGACAAGACAAGCATATACAATAGGAAAGAAACAAACCATACCTATATACAAAGATTTACATAACTGTACAAGGTTTCCTCTATTAGGAAAATTCATCCGATTCCATTAGCTTCAATTTGTAAATGTCGTGCACCAAGGGTTTCCAAGCTTTGGATCCAAACCTTTCCTTTGTCAAAGGCCTTATTTACACACACCTGCACTGGATGAGCACTCATAGTAGACAATGCCTAATAATATGCATTATTATGATGGATACCAATGATCCCCCATGTCTCAACACTGCCTTTTTTACCAATCTTAGGCTTGTCAATTTGAATTGGAAAGAGGAAACATCCATATTCCACTCTATCACACTCACCCTGTATATTAAATTTAAAACCTTCAAGTACATTGTGCATCAAAACAAGACCATAGTCTTCTGAAGCACTAGATAAGAGAGATACAAATTCAATAACTTCTTCACCCTGTCCTACATAAATGCCATTCTTGTTGAATGGAAAAAAAATCATAATGATTCCCAAAAGTTGAGGAACATCCGAAAAAAATTAGACCACAAATTCATGTTGGTTGACATCATACCCAACATTTTTTAGTTGCCCAATAGATGATCCAAATTTCCATTCATCATTGATGAGCCCCATAGATAATTCAAAATCTATGTGTGCATCAAAGTATACAACTCAAGCACTAATTTTTGAGGCTCTTTCTTCATTAGTGCACACATCACTAATGAATCATTTACCTTTAGATTCAACATTTACACCCTGAAAAGTGACACCAATTTTCTCACATCCTTCATCACCTCTAAGTTCAAAGGGCTTCTCCCCTTGTAACTAGATTACTTGCAAGTCATCATCACAAAACTAATTGTACTTATGGGAGAAACATTCAAAGACCTTATTTTCCTCTTGGTCTTCAAATTCATTCTCCACAGTAGTGCCAAATGTGAAAGCTTCATAAGCATTCTCATTAATAAACATGCTAGTGAACTTCTCATATCCATTCCCTAACCATATATCTAAAGCATTATCAGAATCCTCAAAAAGAGTATTGTTCCTGCACTAACCAAGGAACTCATTTTTAACAACTGGAACAGATGAATGTTCACCAAAATAAGAGTTTTCTATTACATTCATTTCTGTCTGGGAAACTTATGTGCCTTTTATATGAGAGTGTAGCCTTTGTAGCCTATCATCACCCATATAATTCTTGCAAAATTTTGAAAGAGGGTCTCCTGTCATTTGGTAGGGATATTCATAGTCATTAAAAGAGATACATGACTATATATCATCATAACCACCACAACATGATAATTCATCAATAGTGAGGCTGCATTCAGATCCCTCAGACTACATATCATAATATCTACAATTAATATCTTGATCATCAACAAAATACTGATCATTATCAACATTAAAATCATAGCTATTGATCCGATCACTTGATGGTGCAACCATTCAGACCTCATCCAAATATTCATCCTTTATTACCTCCCCAGAGCATAATTCAGACACATCACACCCTTCATCACAATAGGGGTCATCCTTCCCATCATTGTAATGATAATCTATCCATATAACATTAGTGAATTGGTTGCAATCATCCAGTTCTAACTCAATTTCTTCACTAGTTTGTACTACCACTTGCTTCTCCCTAGTAGGATTGGGATCACTATTTTCTAGAAGCATTTGATGTTGTGCATGTTTGCTCCCAATTCCTTTTTCCAATTGTATCCAGTCAACTATTTGGCCTAGAATTCCAGGCTTTAATTCCTTTGGCAACATACTTGTTCCTGACTAGTATATTTCACAAAACAATTCAATACACGTTGACTCTTTAGGCCTAAAATTCTATGGTATTTCAAAAAATACATCCATAAACCTATGGAATAGGTCATGGGGAAACTCACCTTGAGCTCTCCTTATATCACATAATCTTCTAGAATGAGAAAAATGATCAGCCCTTCTTAAAACTTGAGGGCCCCTCTCTCGCGGTTCACAATGGTTAACACACTGTAGTGATGGAGCATGTGGGACAACAGGAGATATATCATCTTGACATGATTCTTCAATGGTTGCAACATTCATTAATTGTAGTTGCATAAGATGCACAAAAATGACCAGCATTAGTAGCTAGTCATCCCTTCATTATTGAATACTTGAGGTTATTTTAAATTTCCATAGCACTTTGATATGCTTGGCACAGTGTTGTAGGCTATTTATCTCTCAATAGATAGCCCATCTTTTTGTCAAAATCACCTAGATATACAACCAAACACTCTTCATCATTTGGTCTTATGCTTTCTAGAATATCCTTTATTGCCTTTGTAAATCTAAGATTGAAATCAGGGATCAATTCATCTTCATTTCTACAGGTTTCCATAAAGCTTCTCCTTACCATACCTGGATTTATCCTTTAATGAAATTGTTCTACAAAGGCTATCTTAAATTGATTCCATGGAGCTATAGAACCTGCTAGTAAATATGAGAACCAATCTCTAGCATCATCCTTCAATGATTGAACAAAAAGTTTCATCATAACATCCTCATGATTTACCTCATAATCCCCCATCAAATTCATAAATGTAAGCAAATTCTTAGAAGATGATTTAGAACTTTGCCCTATGAATTTGGGAAGATATTTCCTAATTTTTGTAGGAATTAGGTTAAAAAACCTTTAATACCACTAAAAACCAATGGAATATACCTTTCAATAGAAAAATCCCTTTGAGGGCATGATAAAAACCATTTTCCCTACATACTTTTACTTGATATTTCACAGGGAAGAACACTCAAGGGTAAAATTAAAATGTACAACATACTTCTCATTACTGATATTACACATTAAACTATCAAAAGTATGAAAATAACTAATACCATTCCCTTTCTTGATGAAATTTCATCCAATAGGGAATCATTTATCATCTCAAATCTTGAAGATTTCATAAACTACTCTCAAACAAAATAATGCTTTCTTTAGATTTATGAGAATGCCTAAAAATTTGTAGCAACTTTCAACCTTTCGTCCCAACAAAAGACTTTGCAACTTTGGGAATTTTCTTCACTTCTTCAATAGGTTTTGTAGATAGAGTTGCCACCTCCTTTATAGAGGACTGAACTTCAAAGAAATATGAAGTCCCTTCATTAGTAAATTTTGTTTTGCATTGTCTCCACTAGCAGAGTCATTCATAATTTTTTTTTTTTGATGAATAGGAAGATATCTATAATAATATAAAGATAAGAATAAAAATTCACAAAAAAAGGGGCAGGTGGTAAGAAGGCACACCCCAAAAGTCACATGGGCAAAGCCCAGAAAAACCAAAATAACCGGTCACATGGGCCTAGCCCAAACGTCTAAAAGTAGGAAGTAAAAATAGGCAATTACGTGGACAAAGTAGAGCCAGTAGAGTCTGGGGGATCCTTGTCATCCAAATTTTTCCCACATACATCAATAGGGTCTGGAGGGAAATCAAGAGTAGCACGCCAACCATCATCATATTTATCTTTATCTTTTATCTTCTTCCTCGCGTCGAAGCGAGATTGCAAGAGCCAGCTATGGAAAATGTTTACCACTGGCAGGCTAGCCAGAGCCAGAAGTAGGAAAAGCATCAAAGGGCCGCCTATAACCACCACCACCACTCCCCATAGCACCACCACTCCCCGTAGCACCGCCAAATATCCAACCCTAACCAGGTCGTGGTGGAGGAGAACGAGCCCACCTGGGAGGCCGAGAATCCTACCGAGCAAGAGGCTAGGAGTGGGGAATCATGAAATCATTCTGCTTCTGGCCCTGAGAGGGTGAATGGCCATGAGAGGAGGAGGAAAAATCTATAATCCAAGCCACAGTACAAGGGGCATTGCCCCAGTGGTCCAGGAGGAGCTGCAAGTGAGCCCCCTTTAGTGCAACCTTGTTGGCTTGCACCTGAATCTGTAGGAGAACATTAGAACAAATAATTGCTTTAGCATAAATAGAGACATTATCATCGAAATGATAATGAGAATATATGCACGCATTTATGTCTTTCTAGATATTGAAGAGGATTTCCACCCTGAAAGTGTGCCAAAGCTGGGTGAACTTAGCCGAGATTCCAGGTGGGTCACCCAGCAGAACCATATGCCAAGAGAAGGGTTTTGGCCGAAAAGGCCAAAAGAAATCATGAATCCAAGTCCAAAGCTGTTGAGCTCTGGGACAAAACCAAAAAAGATGCTTAAAGCTTTCAAATTGCCCACAAAAGGGGCAGCGAGGGTGAGGAACCCCCAAATGAATAAGTTGAGAACCCATAGGCAAGCCTTGGAAAAGAATACACCAAGTAAAGTGGTCCAGCTTTGGATTAATAATTGTTGACCAAGTGTCATCAAACCTCTTACACCAAGGATGGGCAGAAGAAATAAGAAGCCACCTCTAGTTCAAAGTACTGATCATAGGAAAATGGGGTGAAAGCCACCTATAACCAAGTCGCGGCTTGTAGCTCATGAGAGGGGTGTCTAGAAACTATTTCCAGTCTTTCCACCAAGGTTTGTTCCCATGAATACCAAATTTTTGAAACATGTTCGTCGGAATGATGCTCACCAGACCGTCAAAAGTAGGACAGTCCTAGATTTGAAGACTGTACTAGGCTTTAAAAGCATCCCATTGCAAAAGATGCATAGTGGGCTAGTGAAAGAGCTGATGCAGGGTTTGAATGCCTTTTTGTGAAATCTAAGGGCCTTGAGCCAAGGTGACTTGGCCAAGGGTTGACCATTCTAAACCAGAAGGGGAGACCACCATAATTTTTGTTGGTTGATGGAAAACCCATCACAAAATCTAGCCCCGACCCAACGGAGCCGCGGTTTAACAATTTCCCAAGAGTGCCAAATGCTCTTGGCCACAAAGGAGCCAAGAATTTGAATTGGCTCCCTCATAACCAGGAGGGTTTGGAGATTAATTCCTTTCCAGGTGAGTTTGTGAACAGGAAAACCATATTGAATACAATGCCTGAGGAGAATTTTCCAGGCTTCATCTCTGATAAGAGCCTGGATAATCCATTTGACATAGAAAGAAGTCCCTTGCCATTGAGTGGAGAGCATCCCAAGTCCTCTAAAGTCCTTTGGGAGACAACAATACTCCCAAGCGACCCGATGAAAACCTTTGTGGGTTTCAGAGGAAACCCATAAAAATCCCAAAGCAATTTTTCAAGCCTACTGTAGGCAGATTTTGAAGGAGCCCAATAGGAAGAGTAGTAGAGATGAGTGGCTGCCAAAATTTTAGAGAAAACCTGGAATTTACCAGCCAACGAGATAGGCTTAATAATGCAATAGGCCAACTTCTTCTCAACCGTGGAGAGCACGGCTTGCCAAAGCTCCCGAGGGGAAACCTGAAAGGCGAGGGGGATGCCTAGAAAACAAAATATTTCCCCCTACCTAATCAACTTCCATTTATAAGTTTGGAGCCACATAGGAGTGGGGAGCACCGATTGTCTGTAGCATAAGGTCTTATGCCATTGAATTGTAGAACTAGAGGCAAGACAAAAAGTATCAAGACAATCAAGGGAAACAATGATGGATTCTTCATCGTCCAAGAGAGTGAGAAATGAATCATGTGCAAAGTGGCTATTGACAAGCTGCTCCTGGGAGTCTGAGAGAGAGATCCCTTTAACACGCTACTAAGAGACAACATGGACTAGAAGATATCCAAAGCCTTCAGCAGCCAACACATACAAAGCAGGGGCAAGAGGGCACCCCTGGTGAATGGAACGAAAAAGACCAAAAGAAGAAGACTAGTGGCCATTAATGGTAATGCAAGCTGAAGCATCGAAAAAAAGCATACGAACAGACTAAATAAAGTTGCAAATCCCAAGGCTTGCAACATCACAAGAATGAAAGGCCATTCAATGCGGTCATAGGCTTTGGCAAAATCAATTTTAATGAACACCACTTTCTGGTTCGATCGTCGGGCCCACTCCATGCCTTCCCAAATAAGAATAATATTATCCAGAATAAACCTATATTTAATGAAACTAGTCTACTCAGGGCGCACAGCTTGAGGCAAGAGGTGGCAATTTTTTTAGTGCCAGGGCTTTGGCAATGATTTTGTAGGAAACATTAAGAAGCGTGATGGGCCTCTAGTTGCAAATATCCTCCAAATCCCCAGGATTAGGTATGAATTTTATATTTCCTTTATTTATTAAATTTCCTAGAGAGTTGGTTTGAAAGGCTTCAAGATAAACATGATTCAAATCATTTGGGACCATGGTCCCAAAGAGCTTTTTAAAATTCACAAGGGAAACCATCAATCCCAAGAGCCTTGTCATTAGCCATAGGGGAAACGACTTCCTTGAGATCATTAATTGTTAATAATTGATCACAAAAAGTAATTTGGGTTGAAGAAAGCCTATGTGGCACAACAAAAAGGCATTCCTGAAGGGCCTGCTGGCGTGTAGGCATGAAGTCCTGAGTAGTGAAAACCTATTCATAGTGACACACAAAGGCCTAGAGAATTTCAGGTAGCTTAGAGAGCACTTGGTTGCTATCTTTGATTGCTTTAATTCCTGGGATGAGTGTCAGGCACGAAGGGCCAAAAAAAACTCTTTTGAGGCACGATCACCAATTTTAAGCTAGTGAAGTCAAGCTTTCATTTGAGCGCCTCTAGTAGTATAATTATCAGCCACTTGCTTTTGCTACCTTAAATCCACCACCATGAATTAATATGACAGGGAGAAAGGACTGGCCGCCAAAGCCTCCATAGCAGTATGCAAGTTGGCAGTCGTGGCCTCATAAGATCGCTGATGAAAGATAGCCAACCGGTGCCCATAAATGCGCAAGAAACACATAGTATGAATGATGGCATCATTCCACTAAGCAATCCAGCCTGTATGGCCAAGTGTTCTGCACTCCAAATTCCACACCCGATCAATGTGGGCTAGGGTGGGCTTGTGACAAACCAAAGACGTGTTCAAAATAATTTGGGTCTTACACGTGCAAGGCTGACAAGATGCCCATTCAATGTGAAATTGAATTGGGAAGTGATCAGAAAGAGTCACATCCACTAATGACTTTACTGACAAGGAAAAACTACTAAAGGAAAAAAATATTGAGCTTAAATCATGGCATGATCAAGGTGTTTAAAGAATCTATCAGAACCAACCCTGTAGTTACACCAAGTGTGCTAGAGAGAATGAGAAAGGCGGCAACCCATATTGGGATAAAAAAACCCTAATTTATTGTGCATGTGAAACCATGCCTCCGTTTCTCCCGTAGCCCAATGGAAAGGTAAGGTGCCATCCTTGTCATATTCCATCTCCACCATATTAAAATCCCCATAGAGCAACCAAGTGGCAACTGGCAAAGAATCATCAATCCAGCGCCAAAGCAGGCAGCGCTCCACGACATCATTAGAGGTATAAACATTAATAATCCGAAGGAATGATTCTCAATATTTAGAAGAACCCAGACCACCCACTGGGAGGGGTCAACCCCATGATCTACTATGCAAGAATGCAATCATGGGGCCAAAAGAGTGGCAGCTCCACCATGACCAACTTCATGCAAAGTGCAAAACATAGTATTGGCTGGCCAAATAGAGCAACAAGTTGAAGCAAGAAAAAAAATTGAAATTTTAACTTCTTGGAGACAAAGCACTTCAATCCTTAAGTATTTCTGCAAATTATTCCTAATAGAATACGTCCTGGAGAGGTCAGTTAGACCTCAAACATTCCATGAAATAAAATTCATGGATGAAAATCTTCCATACTTGCAGAATCCAGGTCCTCTTCAACCAGGGAAGAGAAGTTATTCTTCAAAAACTCTTTTGGAATGAAACCAAGCTGAATAGGAGGAGAAAACCTTCATTTTTTAGGCACATATTCTCCTTCTTTCGGTGGTGGAGACGGGCTGTGAGACCACCATTGAGCTCCCATAGCAAAAGAAAAAGTTGGTTGAGCACACAAAATAGTCATAGGCTAAGGCGTGGCCTTTGACCTGGGCTTTACAGCAAAAGAAGTGGCTCTTGAGGGAGCAATTTTCCCCTTCTATAAAGGGTTTGAAACCATTTTGGTTGGTTCAAGGGCCTTGGTAGCCAACCGAGAACTAGATGACTTATTTTTATGGTTTGAAACCGTAGCCCATTTTGTTTCAACCTTAGCAGAAGGCTCTACCTCACAAGGCTTTTCAACATCCTGTGACTGTGAAGATGTATGAGGAACTGCCAAATGGCAGTCCTTGATCTTGTGGTTAGCTGATTGGCACCGATAGCACGTGTTGGGCAGATTGAAATATTTAACTTTCTGGGTGTGTCTAATAGCACCAATTTGAATATCTATAGGCTCTTTCAAATCCTTGGATAAATCAACTTGCACACAAACCCTCTTCTATGGACAAGCTTGGAAGAACCTATCAGGTTTGATACAAGCAACCCTCCCCAAAGAGGAAGCAATATGGTTCAGGAAGGGCATGCATGGCAGAGGTAACCTGAGAAACTCAATCCAGACCGGGACACGTATTTTGGTGTCATTTGATACAGAAAAATCTTGAGTCCATGCTTGGAAAACCAACAAGGAGGACCTAACATACTAGGGTCCATGACCCAAAATAGCTTGGACATGACTAACTTCCGTAAAGCGGAAAATAAAAAGCGTTTGGTCAAATTTTGGACCATATCAAGGCAGACCTCATGAGGGACCAAGGCCTTGCTGACCCTTTCTTTCAGCACACTTTCGAGGGGAGTCCTCCCAACAAAATAACCCAAAAGAGTGTGTTGTTTGATCCATTGTCATGCAAAATCAAAATTAGGTAAAGGTAAAACTACATCAGTAGGGGCATCAGAATGCTTAGCTTGTGAAAGACTTTTAGAACAAATTTTTGAGGGCATATATTTGGTAGGGGAGCCATTAAACTACATCGATGAACTGCTAACACCAGCACGAATTATTGGGTTAGTACCAGTTGAAGGCATAATAAACCCCTAAAACCGTAGTAAATGCGGTCGCACTTAATGAAGGAAAAAAATTATTATGTAGGAAGCACAATATGATGCAGGAGGGGCTAAGGATGACCTCAAAAAACACAAAACCCTAGCAGAGCTCATTCACCTACCATTATATCTTTCACAAAACAAACTTGAAATCATTTCATAAATTGTCATAGTCTTGCTACAACCAAAACCTCTCCTGGTTCTCAAACCTTCATAATTTGAAAAAAATATTCAGACCTACCAAATGCTTAACTCTATGGTACTATCATCTATTCTTGGGATTATTTCTTTTATAAATTTATCAGAATTATCTCCAGTAGAGTTGCCATTTTGTTGGTGCTTTTAAGAACCAATCAGATCTCACCAAATACCTATGAGTTTATGACACTCAATTCTTGAATACTTGAGAGATAGTTGGCCAACGAATGATATGAAGCATTAACGCTTCTTCTCCTTCACTTTGGGCTCTATGAAACCCAAGAGGGTGATCCCATAATGTATAGCTTATGACTTATTTATCAGACTAGATCATGTGTTGCATGTCAAACTAGATGTATTCCCATCAGAGGCTAAAATATTAAATCCTTCAAGAAATGGGTAGTTCCTTAGAAGAACCAAATACCAAAAGCCAAGAATATGATAAAACACAACATAATATAGGTAAGACAATTAAAATGTATTTATAAAAGATGTTCACAAATAAAATACAAGACCTACAAGAAATGCACTCAACACATTAAGATTAGTGTCTTATCTTAGGATACAAAGTCAGCATAAAGAAAACTGAACTACAAGGTAAATTTAATCTCAAACATCCATGATCTTAGTGAAAATGCATTAGAATTCATGTATTAGCAATCAAGACCTATGACTAATTATAAAATACACTTAGCATTTACGTAAACCCATGTTCTAATTAAAGCATTCTAACTGGTTCATTAAACCAGATCCATAATCAAAACATATTTCACTGTGAAAGATAATGAAAATCAACAAAATGATTCTTGATCATATTTTCATTAATAATTCTTGTATAATGCAGCATTAGAGAGACGAAGGAATTGAAAGATTAGAATACTTGCTTCTGACATGCCTAAGAACCATACCATTGACAAAGTTAAATTCCTTAACTCAGAACCTAAGACCTTGAATGAAAACATGATATATTTGTACTCTTCATTAGGATCGCTTTGATCTAGAATTCAACAAAAGACCTTTAAATATGGCAGTGAATTCCCTTTTATAAGAAAAAGGGAGAAAAACAAGCTTCAGGCCAGTATGTACACATGTCCCATTACATCATAATTTCATTTCAAAAAAAAATAAAATTTGCATTTCAAAATCACAGACAGTTAGATGCAATGATATACCGCACAGGGGAATCATAACTCATAACAACCAGTTGGTGTTACCCCACCCATTGCAAAATGTCATTAAGGCCTTGAAATCCATATCCATGTTGAACCAAAAAGGGACCCAACACACATCATGACCAAAAACAAGAAAACCATCACCATCACCATTAGACCAAACAAGCACCAAGTCCATGGTACTTGTGCCCACTTCACGTCCTTGCCATAGTAGGAGGCAAAATGACCACTCCTTCCTCATTTGCGACACATTTCTCAGCACCAAAACTAGTAAAATCACATGGTGCCACCATGGAAATTGGAGAAACCATGAGGACCTCTTCATTCACACCATCCATCTCAGTCAACACCACTAGGAATTTTCCATAGTCAGAGTCAGTCTTCGTGTCGCTATCACTAGAGCTATTAGAAATATTAATGGGTGAATTATACCTACCTAGAGAACCGTGATCATACCTTAATTTGGCCTTTGATCTTCACTCAAAATTCACAGACCTTTCCTCCTGGCCATGCACCACCTCTTCTATAATTACAGCTTAGCCTTTTAGCTAAGAACTGCACATAGTAACTCTTGGGATGGGCTTCATGCATTCCATTTTCAGACTGAGAGAGCCTTGAAGAATACTGTGTTCATGTGATGGCATGTCATCACCTAACCTTTGAACATTAACTCTAGCTAACCTACGCACAGATGATGGAGAAGTGCTTGATCGACTCATCTTGCACTCATAAACAAAAACTTCACAAAAGCAATCGCTAACCACCGAAACTCAGACTCCCAATTTTTGTGATGGAAATGATAAGCCTTCATCCATATTTATGATCCAATTGATGATGTTGATCATCAATACTCCAAAGGAGCATGAACAAGCAAGTGATGAATATTTTTCGACGTCATTTTCATCACCATTAATTCTCAAGTACATGGAAATTGACGTACCATTAATCATAATTACTAGGAAGTGGTTCTTCACACACATGGAGATTAGGTTGATATCCTCTGAAGAGCATACACCATTAATTATTTCTATTTGCAACATCCAAACAGCCATCATATGGCCAATTTTTTACTTTGAATATGACCCATCAATCAATCGTCGAGATGGCACTTCAGATGACTCAAATCAAGTCAAAGCTATTTGAAAATTCCATGTTGTCACATGGCCAGTCCACCGAGCAATGATGTCTTTCCTAGTCAAAAAACACATCCATCACCCACGGGCCCCATCCAGATTTCATATGCCACCAACAAAATCTACGTGTCACCATCACATATATCGTGCACAACATTAGGTGACATTATTTAATATTTTACACAACACACACTCTATGGATTAGATGTGATTAGATGGTATGTTGGAGCCATCAATTTACTGCCAACTAAGACCATGTCGATAGTAGGTATTGGGTCCCACTCAAATTGGGAGGATGCATGGCACAATCGTGCACACCACGTGACCCAGCCAAAATACATTTTTTATATATTGTGTGGCATGCACGTAAGGGCTTAGATTAAATTGGACAACTCAAACTTTATGCATGTGTAGATATTTGTTTGTTTATAAGGGTCCATGAGCTAGGAAATTGGCAATGACCCCTTGATAAAAATTAAAGACCTAAGACATAAGTCTTTAAAAGGTGAAATATTTTTAGGCCAACCATGAAATATTAAAATTTGGGAAACGCCCGATGATCAATAGGCTTAGGCAAAGGGTCTGATAATGACAACAAGCCAAATGACATAGGTCATTACTAAAACAACCAACAACCTAGTGAAGGGGTCAACGAAGAGACATAATGTGAGGGTTTAAGGCCCTATAAATCTGGAAAGTGTGAAACAAGGGCATTAAACTTGAAACCCTAGGTCAAACCATCAACACAAAGGTGAAAGATCATGAAAAATGTCAAAGAACCAACCTAAAAAATGTCAAAATTTTGAAGTTTTATCAAAGGGTAAGACTCCTCAAGGTGGTGAGTGGACTAGGAGGTTATCAAAATGCCCAAAATGTAGAGTTACCATACAATCTTACTTTGGAAATGGTAATCCTTCTGATCCATCACATCAAGATGGAGCTACATCATCAACTCTTCCACTAAATATTAATGAAGAAGGCATTCACAATACCTCAGCACCACCGAAAGGTCAAGGTGAGATTGTCATTGAGTTAAATTAGTCAAATGAGTATAGAAATACCGCAGAAGATGTTCCAAGGGGTACCCTTCTTAGCCAAAATGAGATAATTCACTTGGATGATGTTGGTAGCAAGAAAAGAAAAAGCAAATCAAAAGTGGGGTGCGAGTGGGAAATGACTAGGAATTTTTATCTTGATTGGGTGTTAAAGTACACATTCATTGTACAAGTGGAGAAAGAAAACAAATATGAAACTCCAATATAATGCACATGTTTGATTTGTAGCTGGAAATGTAAAAGAGACAAGAAGTTGCAGCTAAAGCTTGACACTATAGAAAAGCATATTGGTAAAGCTATGAAAAAAAAATCATAGAAAAAAAGGAACAATCAGTAGTATGATGGAAATCAAAGAAAGAATGTCTTCATGTTAAGTATTCCACAAAATATGAAGAGCATAAGTAAATAATATTGAAGCTTACTACATGTGGAGGTACAATTGAGGCTCAATTTGGAAAAGTAATGGAAGGATCACAATTGGTAAAAACTATTTAGATGAGTATTATTTTTCATATTTTATCCAGAGGGCATCCTATGACAAACTACCCAAAATATTTTAATTTAATAGATCTTTTTTGGGTGTTCCTCACTTTCCTAACATACATTGGTCAGTAAACGCTAGATGGGAATGGGAAAACTATCTTGTTGTAGTGCAAAATAAAGATTTCAAGGATAAAGTAAAAGAGTCAAACATCATTAAATTATCTTTAGATGAAGTTATTGTGGTAGATAATACTTCTTGGTTCTGTGCATGTATATATTATAAAAAAATTCCCACCAAGCTCATCTTCTCAGTGTTCATAAAATGAAGGATAGTTCAACATCACAAAATCTATTTGAACTAGTTAAGAGATCTTTGAACGAAATTGTAGGTGTAGACACCAAAAATTGGTCTAGACCTGTGAACACCACTTTCGACATTATTTTCTATTATTCATGGTCATGATTAAATAATTTTTATTATTTAATTACCTTTCTAACACATATTTCCTCTATTAATTAAATACCCCCTTTTAATTAATTCACTAATTCATTAATTCTTCCTTCTTAATTAAATAATTTATTATTTAATTATTCATTTAAATCCCCTTTATCTATAATTAAATATTTATTATTTAATTTATTCAATTCCACCTTTACAACAATCAAATTAAATAAATTATCTTTATTTATTTAATTAAATCTTTCATTTTCGAATGTTGGATTTAATTAACATTTAATTCATTAATTAATTATTTATGTCAAATTCTTCTATGATTTAGTTATCTAATTCATTCACTCACCTTCTGAATCAATATCTATTTTTAAATCCACCAGTTCTCTTCGAGTTCGATATCTAATCATCTCTGTGAGAGGACTCTTTGTCACAACCAGTCAGTTAACTAGTTCTAACTCATATGCATGAATTTGTTTATTAATTAAATATCTTTATTTAATTAATTAATTTATGTATGCATTCAAATTTTTCATCTTCAAGTTCTAACTTTGTCTTTGACATTCAAAGTCTATTTCTTCTATTTTTGATGACTCTTAACTGAAGATTAAGATCAAGAACTCTTGTTCTTTCTATTTCTGAACAGTCTTGACACAAGATTAAGTTATCGTTCTAATTTAGTCTTTATCTTGCAATATTTTCTAACTCACATTCTATCTGACACATAAATCATATTGCATAACATTCATCAATCTCATCCATCGATCTCTCTTTGAATCTGAGCCAATCATTCGAAAACCCAAAATCTATAAAATGGCCTATCATTATCATTATTCCTCCTCCCGAAATCATACACTTTTGAGAAGAAACTTATCTTCAATATTTTTCTTAGACATTCAACAAGGTTATGCTTGCATCAATACTAAAAATCTAAGGGTAAGAATATTGAAACAAAAATATGGCGAAGGGAAATTGAGATAATTCGAAGGAGTGGACGCATATTTAGTCAGATATTTTCAATTAATTTGTTTAGTTTAATTATGTTTACTTTCTTCATTCTTTGTTGTTTTGATTTAGATTATTTATTATTTTAGAATTGATTATTGTAATATGTGCAGCTATTAGCATTAATCTCTAGAAAATCTAGGTCATACATTTGGTGAACCCGACGTGAACACGCTTCAAATTCGCGCAACATATTTCCATTTTTTATGTTTTTCATTTTGCAGGTTATCGTACGACACACCACATCCGATCGAAAAAATGACGCATCTATCCTCACGCACCGCATCCGCTATATTCTACGACACATCTATTACTCTGCACCACATCCATGGCACTCTGCAATGCATTCGCCTGTCAACAATCCACATCGCGCCCGACTGTCAACACAAACCGCATCTGCCTCTCAAAAATTGTGCCGCATTTGTTGCTTTAAAAGCTGCATCTTCTTGGTAATCAATTTTTCACCATTTATTCATTTTCATACATTCACATTTTCATTCTCATTTTTTATATTATTTTGATTTTTGCTAATGTTTGTTTACAATTGTGTTAAGGTGGATTAACTTAGTTTTTGCAGGTAAAGCATAGAAGACCATATAAAACCAAAAAACATTATTTTTTGCAAGATGAAAGTCGAAGACACCAAAAACAAAAAACTGATCAATTTGCATGCAGGACCTAATGAATTTGTTAATTTTATTTCATAAGCTTTTTGTTTGGTAGTTAAATAATTGTCGTTTGTATTAAAAAGAATCAATGTTTGCCTTGTTTGGTGCGAAAGCACGCATATGTCACCCTTTATGATTCAGTATATTGAAGTATCCTCTCCCCTTGTGCAGTCATGCAATCCTGGGTGTAAGAGAAAAAGTTACTAACTCTAGAACTTGGGTCTTTCTTGGTGGGAAAAATTACTCACCGCAAGATGACTCAAACCGGTAACACGCTAAAGCCAAGCAACTTCCACCTGTATATAAAAATGGATTTCTAGAGAAACCCCAGAAATCACGCTCACTATTCTAATGAGAAGGGAAAAAATGGTCTCTCGCCGAGCTAAGTAGTGCCCCACGAATGGAAAGCCCTTACTAAACACCATGTTGTAGTTTTGCCAAAATCCTACCTATTTGCTGGTGCAACAGGTTCGGACCTGTGAAGTCGTCTTACATTCTTACGGCTCATGTGTGGAGATGAGATGTATGCCATGGGAGTTTCATGGGTACAGTATCTTGGCTGCCCCATATAATTGAGTGTCATGGAGGGGAGCTAGTGGGGTCAAGCTACTAGTCATCTACCTTGAATATGCATAGCTAGAGAAATCCAAGTAAGAACTCGGCAAGTATTGTCCATGAAGCCTAGGTTGTAAATTTTTTTTTGGTTTAAACAGTTGTATCATCACAAATTGAAAATACATTGAATTTTGTGCTTGTTTTTGTTGTATTCGTCAAAAAAAACTTGATCAACAAAATGGATGCAGTCGGAAAACAATCTTTAGAAAAATGCAATTATCATCAAAATTCGCAACTATCAATTTGAACACCGCATTTGTCCTAGCGAGTCGCAATTGTTAGGAGAAATGTCACATGTGTCTATCAAAAAGTCCACTTTTACACAATCCAATTATTACGAGCCACAACTTTCAAACTTTGAGTCACATGTGTATATGCAAGCCACATCTGTCAAAGGAAAAACCGCATGTGTCTGTCAACAAGTTTAGGTTCACAGAGTCGTTATTCTGAGTCACAACTATTACCATGAACCACATTTGTCAAAAAATAAACCGCATCTATCACAAGTCTAAATTACCAGTCGGCATTCAAAACCTCTTTTTGGTCAAATCACCGCATGCACATTGCTAAACCACATTTGTCAAAATTAGAACTGCAACTGATAGGTGAACCGCATTTGACTATCAATAGAAAACTTAGCAAATTGCAAATTGAGTCTGAAACATAACAGCCATTTTTTCTTTTGTTTCTTAAGATCAACCTTGAATAGAAACTGGAAATTTTTTCTCAAAAACCTTGCATTATTAGGTGTCATATATGTCTTAGTCACAGTCAACATCTTAGTCATAGTCATCCTAAGTTGCATGCATATAGATACTTCCTAGGAAATCGCATCTCGTAGAATACATAAATTTCCTCGTCATTGGATACGTTCATGTTCCAATTTTTCACAATCATTGAACCTAGTCACTTTAGTCCTATTTTTGAATCTTCCCAGCTCAACGGTCTAGTTTTGTGAATTGATCTTGTCAACTGTCTTTGTCCTACAATCAGTTTCCTTGGTCAAATTCATATCCTTGCATGCATTTATTCCATAGGTGGTAGGTTATACCCATCTTAGAATCTTTTACCATCATAGTCTACTCAAAATTTTGGCATATTGTCTATCCTATCATACATCATCTTAGTATACACCATTTTAGAAATCATTTTTGCAACATCCTTTATTGTCAAAAAATCCAAAAAACATAGACATAGGACATATCAATTTTTAGACATAGTCTGCATTACCCCATTTTGAGAAACTTTTCATGGTCGAAACAAGGTCTCAAAAGAAACAAAAGCAATGTCAAACCCTATCAAATTTATTAATCCTTTCGCAAATCAACCATCAGGGAAAGAAAGACCACACATATCTTTTCTTGAAAACACGTCACTAGGGACACACATGGACAAATTTACATTGAAGACATATACGCAACAGTACAAGATCCTAATTCACATCCTTCATGGATGAATGTTTGGAAAATGATCCCCAATGATATCTAGCAAAGTTGCTAGTAGAAGGTGCCAAACTACCAATAGGATTTGATATTCGTACTTTGCAAACACTGCCTATTCAACCAACACAAACTATGATGCCAAGTATTTTTGTTCCCCAAATCACTGCAGCAATACCAAATGGCATACGAACTCAAACATCATCAATTGTAAACCCAACCCATTTCAACATAACACAAGGTTTACAATTTACTGCCGGAGAAACTTCATCAAACCCCTTTGGCACCAACACGATTGGTAAAAGATCCAAAGTTGGCATGAATATTCCTATACCAAATCAGAACATATAGACAGGAAATATTCCCAATCAAAATCAAAACATGCAGACATGAAATATTCCCAACCCAAATAAGAACATGTAGATCGGATATATTCCCAATCCAAATTAGAACATTTAGACAAGGAAGATTCCTATACCAAATAAGAATATTCAAACAGGAAATATCTTGAATCCGAATCAGAACATTCTAATGGGATATATTCCATCACCAAATCACAACCCATCATAGAACATGGCATTTCCAAATATCTACATTGATCCAAACAATGCCAAAAACATGTCCTTGACACAAGTAGATTTCCTCCAAAGCCAAATGAAAACTCTTCAACAATAGATGGACAACATGTCTATGTCAGGAAAACAAACTATCTCAATGCAAGATTTATGTCAATGTCCATTCGACAAAGCACTTTATATGACACCTTTCCCCCATGGATACATTATATCAAATTTTCCTAAGTATAATGGGAGGAAGAATCCTTTGGAACACATTAGAGAATTCTCAATGACATGCATGGACATATCATATGACCCCACATACTTGATGCGACTATTTCCATGAACCCTTATAGGGATAGCACTGGAATGGTTTTCTAAATTACCATATGGCATACGATCCTGGGGTGAATTAGCTAAGAATTCTATCGAACACTTCTTTTTTAACATAGACAATGAAGCAACAATAGCAACCTTGTGCCACACGACACAAGAAGACGGTGAAACTTTCACCACTTTCTTCCAGAGATGGAAAAGTCTAGCTAGCATATGTCCAGTTGAAATACCCAAAAAATAGGTGGTCATGATATTCCTTGAAAACATCAATCCAAAACTGAGAGGTGATTTATTGGTACATTATTGTACTTCATTCCAAGACTTGGTACAAAAGAGCATCATCCTTGAAAAAGGCCTTATTGACAAAGGAGGAATAAAAGTACCATGCAGAAACTTAGTTGTCCAACATCAGAACGTACCAAATGATAGAAACAAATTTTGGTCTAGAAACAAAAATGTTACGAATGATGGCATTGTTGATGCTAAAACCATACATATGGGACCAATTATCACACTTAGAGGTTACAACCCAAATCCACACATGACGAATGGTCTAGATCAAACCACCAATTATGTCTAAAATTCACAACAACAATGACCACAAAGGAGATTTCCTACACATGAATCTACCCCTTTAGGGCAACCAATCAAGACAATTTTTAAAGAGTTGATTAAACATAGTCTCATTAAACCTTTGGAACCATGAGAATATGATCCTGGAAATTTTAAACCTTCATGGTGGGACAACAATACCTATTGTGACTATCATCGTGCAAAAGGACACAACCTACAACAATGTCGACAGCTAAAGAATATTATATGAGACTTTGTTGAAAATGGAACCATAGAGGTCAATGGGTAGAAAAAAACTAAAAACAATGATCATAAGGTCTTCATCAACTCATTACATGATCACACAAAAGGAAAAGCCTCTAGTTTGGGAACCAAGAATAATCCATCAGCCAATTATACCAATACCAAGTATGACTATGGTAAAGGAACGATCATAAATCACCTCTGAGCTACAAATGAAAAAGTCAATACCATTGTCATTAAGAAGAATTTAGAATGTGTTGTAAACACACGCAGAACTAAGATAACTATTCCAGGTCCTTCTTCTGAGCCACCTACGCAGATGTCCAAGTTTAGATACAATCTCCTTGATCAATTAAGCAAAACCCCCACACAGATATCCATTTTGGAACTATTGAATTTATCACTTGAGCATCGAGCCATTCTTGACAAAGCTTTATTGAACACGACTATTCCTATAGACTTAGATGTCAATCATTTCGAAGAAATGGTGGGATATTTAACCAACTCACATCATGCCACATTTTCCCAACAAGATTGCTCAACCGAAAAGTTTGATCATAATGACCCATTACATCTCAAAGTCCTAGTCCATCAAACAAAAGTCAGATGAGTCTTGGTAGACGAAGGAGCAGATTTGAACCTGTGTACCCTAAAACTGGTTAAGGCATTAGGATTATCAGAAGAATGCATAGATGCCTCTAAGATTATAGTCATCAAGGCTTATGATGATGAGGAAAGATCATCCAAAGGAGTTGTCACACTCCCTATCAAAATTGGCCCAACATTTATGAACACCAGCTTCCAAGTCTTGGATCTCACCCTTCTATACAACCTATTGTTGGGTAGACCTTGGATACACACAATGAAATTTGTACCTTCAACATATCACTAATGTCTTAAATTCTCGTATAATGGCACTGAGATCATGATTGATGGTGATCCCAATCCTTTTCAATATTGTACAAGCCTAAGGGAAATTCCACAATGACATGTACTGGCTAACCAAGAAGCCTCATCATCCACTTTATCCCTATACATTGACCCATCACATATTACTAAGTCTATTTCATTCAAACCACCATCAAACACTCCTAAGCTTGAGATCCAAGACAAGGGTTTTGGAGAATATTTTATAAAGGCATCATACTGTGTCAGTCAACTAGTTCCACCTAAGGCATATGGCTTACCCATGGCAGATAGAAGACAGTTAGTAGTCACATTTTGTGTTCCCCCTACAATGGCATTGACCAAATGGGGAGAGTTAAGTGAAGAAATTGTGGATCAAGGTGATATTACCTCTTGTTTGTATCAAGAAGACAATGAATACCCCTCCGCATCTATTCAAATATATAAGGACCAATATGGAAAAGGCTTTAAGATAATGCAAAACGAAGGCTACGATGGACATAGTGGGTTAGGACTACATCAAAATTGAAGGGCGGAACCAATCACTGTCTCACCATAACTGAAATACCTAGGGCTACGGTTTCAGCTACTTAGAATTGGGTTTCCTAGTACTTCATCAACATTTCAAGAGGAAGAGTTTTCTTATGCAGACATCAAGACATCTCACGAACCACTTCCCCCAGTCTACGACGAGTCTCATGAACCACTTCCCCTAGTTTATGATGAATCTCCAGACTCAAGCAATTGTGAATGGGATTCTTTTTCTTCTACCAGTACCATGAACATAGATGATCTCTTTGGAGAGTTGTACCTAAAGATAAAACCTATACCAAAACCATCTAGTCCCCATCATAGGAAGCACTTGTCTAAAGAAGAATGGCATAAACACTATTATTGGTAAACCCTTGATCGTGCATCTTGGGCACCTACCAAACCATCTTCCTATGACTCAACCCTTACGATAGTCCCCCAACAGAGTATACCTACCTATAGGAAAAAGAACAAGAAGGAGTTAGTCCAAAACTTTTGTGATCATGTCAACCACTCTATATTCACTTTGTCAGCTTCTACCTTTAATAACTCCAATGATGGCATGCCTCTCATATATCTGAAACTTATCGACTAGGATCAACAAGGTACACCCATCATAGATACATTCGAGAACAACGAAGCAATTGTTGAGTTCATGGGACTTTGAGAAGACATACCAAGAGGGGATCATAAAGCTGGTTTTACCATAGAATTGGATGAAAAAGAATATTTTGGGGAGTCTATTTACACCTCTTTTCACAAAAATGAAAGTAAAAAGAAAAATGATGAAAATAAGAAAAATGATGAGTCCCTAGGTGAAAACCGAAATGTGCCTTTAGACAAAGAAATAGTCAAAATAAAGGACATATCCGAGGGCGAAAACCTCTCTCAGGCATCCAAGGATAGAGGTTTAAATATTCTCCCCATCAAACAGGAAAAGTCACTGATGCTAGTAGAAGAGGCTATTGCAGTTAACATAAATATAGAAGAAAACCCTCGGCACATATACTTTGCAACATCATTGACAAAGGCAGAACAACATGAGTTTAAGGAATTCTTCACAAAAATATAGATAAACTTTGCATGGTCATATGTTGGCATTCCTAGGCTAGATCTAGACCTTATATTGCACCATCTACCATTATAGCCAGGTATTAAGCCAGTCAAAACAAAAGTTAAGGAAAATGTATCCACAGATTGCTCTACTGGTCAAAGCAAAACTTAAGAAAATATTGGATGTTGGATTTAAAAGAAATATAGACTATCCAAACTGGATTTCAAATCTTGTGCTAGTGACTAAACCAATTGGGGGCATCCGCATTTTCACAGACTTTAGAGACATCAACAAGGTATGTCCTAAGGATGAGTTCCCTTTGTCGGACATAGACATGATATTAGATCTTACAGTAGGATATGAGATGCTATCCCTCATGGATGGTTTCTCTAGATATAACCAAATCAAAATCACAGTTGAAGACCAACACAAGACAACTTTCACGTGTCCATGGGGCACATACTATTGGAATGTTATGCCTTTTGGGCTTAAGAACGCAGGAGCTACCTATCAACGAGCAATGACTATGATTTTCCATGAATTTGTACACACTCTCATGGAAGATTATGTAGATGAAATTATAGCTAAATCTTGAACAAGGGCAGATCATTTGAAGGTTCTAGACAATATATTCTAGAGGCTAGAGAATTACAACATCAGGCTAAATCTGAAGAAGTGTGTCTTTAGAATGAAATCAGGGAAACTTCTAGGGTATATCATTTCCAATAGGGGCATTGAAGTAGATCCAGAGAAGGTAAGAGATATCATAAAAATGCCTCCTCCTATCAGCATTGGTAAACTAAGAACATTACAGGGAAGATTACAGTCCATCAGGTGTTTCATTATACAACTGGTAGACAAAATACATCCATTTCAACATTTTCTCAAGAAAGGAGTACCATTTGTGTGGAAACCTAAATTTGAGGAAGCTTTCCAAAAAATCAAGGATTACTTGCTCACTCCACCTATTTTAATGCCACCTACAGATGGAAAACCATTGATACTATACATTTTAGCAACTCAGTTAGCATTAGGAGCTCTTCTCGCACAACATGATAATCAAGGTCATGAGAGAGAAATCTACTAAATCATTCATAGCTTGGTAGGATATGAATTAAACTACAACAACATAGAACATTCCTATCTTATGGTAGTCTTTGCTACTCAAAAAAAATGGCACTATATGCTCAATTGCCAAACAATGTTGGTCGCAAAAATTGATCCCCTCAAATATCTCCTAAGGCAACATTAACAAGTCGATTGGCTAAATGGTTTATGATACTTAGTGAGTATGACATCCAATATGTAGAGAGGAAGGATATAAAAGGACAAGTTATTGCATATCAATTAGAAGATGCACCCATGAAGGTAGACCATCCTTTAGTGGTAGATTTTCTTGACGAATTTATCTTTAACATTGACACTAGAACAAAATGAAAATTATACTTTGATGGGTCACATACACAATGTGGTTCAGGAGTAGGTATTATATTTGTTACACCTCAAGGTGATACCATTCCTAAATCATTCAAGATTGTTTTCCCTTGTACCAACAACATAGCAGAGTATGAAGCCTTAGTGACAGGATTAAAAAAGGAAGCACAGTGGAAGATTAAGAGACTAAATGTTTTTGGTGATTCTCAACTAGTAGTCCGATAAGTAAATGATGATTATGAGACTAAGGATGAGAAAATTGCCCCCTAAAAGTGCATGGCTGACAGTTTCAATTAGTACTTTGATGATATTTCCTTTCAACAAATACCCCATATTCAGAACAGGGTTGCAGATGCTATGGAAACTGTGGGTTCCTTATTGGATATTCTTAGTAACGTGCCTAAGTTTGAGTTTTTGGTTAAAAAGTTGTTGGTCCCCGATTCTATGATGGTGTGTACAATTTTTTGTCCTACTTAGCCTTGGTATAAAGACATATTCGACTATCTAACTGACCAAACCTTACATCTGGATCTATCAAATAACCAACGTTGAACCTTTATCCATAAGTCAACTAGATACACCATCATCAAAGATACCCTATATAGACATACCTTAGATAACACCCCAATGAGATGTCTAGATGGTGAAGAAGCACAAATAACTTTGCGAGCAGTGCATGAGGGTATATGCGGATCCCATTCAAGTGGTCCTACTTTAGCCCATAATATTATGAGGTTAGGTTATTATTGGCCTGCAATGGAGAAAGACTCATATATCTTTATAAAGAAATGTAGACAGTGTCAGATACATGGAGATTTGACTAGACCACCAGCATAGGAGCTTTATCTGATTACATCACCATGGCCTTTTCCCCAATGGGGACTTGGCCTCATAGGTGAGATACACCCTCCATCATCCAACGACCATAAATTCATCATAACCACCACAAAATACTTCACCAAATGGATCGAAGCTATTCCCATGATCTACATCGCTGACACACAAATATCCAAGTTTATCTTAAACTATATCATTTTTTGGTATGGTGTAACCCAATCCATTATCACAGACAATGGCCGCCCATTCAAAAACCAAGAAGTATGCCATCTATGTAAAGAGTTCCATATCAAACATCATTTTTCCACCCCATATTACCCATAAGGTAATGGCCAAGCCGAGGCATCTAATAAAACCATTGCTAGAATCCTAAAGAAGACTGTCAATGGCATTGGTCGTGACTGGCACCTATAGCTAAATCATGCCTTATGGGATTACCACACAAGCATCTGTAGTCCCACTGGTAGCACTCCATACTCCCTAGTATTCAGATCCAAAGCTATCTTACCTATTGAGGTTGAAATTCCTTCCTTGAGGGTATCCTTGAAAGGTCACATTGATGATGAAGAATACCGTATATCCATATTACAAGAGCTAGAATTATTGGATGAGCGAAGACAAAAAGAACTAGACCATTTGCAAGAATATCAGAATCATCTTCATCGAAGATATAATAGGAAAGTTCTAAATAGACACTTTGACATTGGTGACCTAGTTTTAATGGAGAATCCCAAGAATCAAGCAGAACATGAAAAGCCAGGAAATTTTGAAACTAACTAGTTAGGACTTTATATTGTCACACAATCTTTTGGATCAGGAGCATACCAACTCTCTACTCCTGAAGGAGAGCCACTTTTGTCACCAATCAACAACCTTCATCTGAAAAGGTTCTATGTGTAGCTTCTGAGAGTCTTTTGTCTTTACTAGAAAAATACAAAAAAGTGAAAAAATAAAAAAAATGGTTACCTTGATGAAAACCTAGCCAATAGGCATCTTTGTAACACCAATTTTTTTTTGGCAAAAAAACAAAAAAGTAAAGAGAAATAATCCATCCAATAGTGATAACTGCTTTGGTGGCGCTATGGATAAGTACCATGGTGAAAACCCGGCAAACAGGCGCCTGTGTAGTCAAACTCGCTCTTTCGTCTACCATCATTCCAATCAGACTTTTGTGTCATCCCTCATAATAAATGGTTGTCCTATCCATTTCTTGGAACGATTGACATCTAACATCCATTCCATCGCATTCCCCACTCCATCTCACATGTCTTATTCTCGACTGGGGAAAATCCTTGTTCTATGCCATGCCACCTTGTACATAGAATTACACCATTGGAAAATGTCCTGAAAAATCCAAAAACATTAGAAAACTTCAAAAACACAAAAAAAATTCAAAACATGTCAGAAAATACCAAAAACAGAGTCAAGTCAATCATGTTAAGTCAGTCATAGACATAGTCAAACTATGTTACCTCTGCGACTGGGACGTAGGCAAGGCTATCAATCGATGTGCCCCCGAGGTATTAGGTCTATTTGTCTAGGTTTATCATGTATCACACACATTAAAAATCATGACTCTTTGTACACTCAAAGTCATTGGTCATGTCGAACTACGAGGTATCTACATGTACAACGTAGGAAATTCTAATCAATTAATGAGCTCTCAAGACCACACTAGGTCAGTCCAATAGGGTTCATTCACATTTAATAGCACACACATTTGCATATCATCAGCTTAAGCATATACATTTAGTCAATTATGTCAGTTAAAGTTTGGTCAAACTACGAGGTATCTGTGTGTACAACGTAGGCAAGGCTAATCAATCGATGAGCCCCCGAGGCCACATTAGGTCAGTCCTTTAGGGTATCATCTCAAGTCATACATGGTCAATAAAAATACACACTTTTAATCAATCAACGAATTAAAACAATTCATGCACCAACAAGGGAACATCCCAAATAGTCATCAAGTCAATATCAAACACATTGTCAAAGCGATCAACCTATGTCTTAGCAAGATATGTCTTTCTTGTCAACAAACATCATCAAATTGTTATAGCCTCATGTAGCTTGTTGCATCAACGTCATCAGGCTCCAACGTCTTATACGACATGTGTTTTTTTGAAACTAGGCTTTGTCATGCCTTATACAAATAGTCACAAATTTGAAACCAGACTCAATGTCTTATTGCGGTATGTGTCATCCCTCACATTATGCTATGTCAAATATTAATAATCAAACAATCCCACAAGATCAAGTTTTGGCGAATAATTTTATTTGGATTTATGACTTTATATCTTATTTTTTCTTATATTTTTATCGATTTGTGAATTTAGTCTGGTTACTAGCTTTCTCAAGGATGCCCCTTGAAGGATTTAAAGAAGCAAGGATGTTTCAGGACTCTTTTTCTTTGGCTACTGTCTATCAACCGTCTTTTTAACATATGTTTTTAAGTCATGTTACTAGTTTCCTCAAGGATATCCTATCAAGGATTTAGAGGAGCAATGATGTCTCATGACTCGTCTTTTATTTGTTTGTTGCATGTGGTTTGTCTCAACAAAACGACTAGGGCAATCTTGTCCTTAGTATGAGTTAAGACACTCCTTGTCTATGACTGTCTATTTTCACAAATGGATGACTTTGTACACTATGGTCTATCTCATATAATGGTGTTTACTATCCATTTGTGTCATTTGCCACCCAATGATGATAAAAAGAAAGCATAACATATTTGACACAAAATCAAAAATCATAGGTTTTTTAATCAATCAACCTTTGTTATTTCTTACTAGCATTCTAAATTCATTCATGCAAACATTTATTCTCTGACATAATGATAAAGTCCTATGACACAATAAAACATTAGATGATCTGCATTTGTATACATTCTATAAATATTTCATATAGTTACATTGCATTTCAAACAGATAGGAACATAGTTACGATATCATTACATAATAGGCATTTCATCATCATAAGGTACATAATGGAAACATTACAGCATTTCACCATCACATATAAATAAAATCATATAGAGCATTACATCCATTTTCATAAATAAAGACATCCATAACATCATAAACTGCATAAACTCATCACATGTGGAAACATTCATTCATTCATAACACATATACATACATCATCTAGGAAATATAATCATATAGAAGCAAATGCATTACCATAAAATAGAACTGCATATCATACAGAAGCTGCCAAAATCATATATATATATATATATATATCACTCAAAATAATGTGTCACAATATGATGTCAGAATGTATCCATAAATAAAATGAGCTCACAGGCTCTCTGATCAAAATACAGTGTCTACATATATAACAACTGTCATCGTGTCCCATTGCCACTACTGTCTCATGGTGAAGGTGGCAGAAATTGCCTCAGAGATACTCTCTCTGAGGTGGAAGGCCTGTCATATGGAATTTTCCTCGGTGGTCCTACCACACCCTCTGTACTCTGTTTCTTGGTATGACTCCTACTTTGTGATCTAGGAGCTTGTCTCTCTACTAGTACCACTGACTCATATAAGTCCCTGTAATATGATGCTCTCTCTACAGCTCTGACTAACTCCCGTACCATGCCATCAGATGAAGACCCACTGACCAGGCATCTAACCTTAGTATACTACTGCTCAGTCTCCTATCTTTGAGCTATGGATTCACCCCTCTCCATAAGTGCATTGTCTCTCTCTGCGCGGACACTGTCTCTCTCTACACAAACACTATCTCTGCATGGGAACTGTCTCTCTCTATTTGCATATTATCAAGCTCTACTATCATCAGTCCCAATCTCTCCTTCATGGCCTCCCTATCACCATCCCTAGGGGCATCATACTCTTGCCTCCCCTCCACAATTCGATCTTTGAGATCTCTCTCTTGCTCCTCCATAGGTTCCTCCTCCTCATATCCTGCTAGAATACCTAGAGGATCTATATCCATATCCATATCCTCATCCTCTATGACATCCTCTCCCCCAATATCCACATTAGCTAACTCCTCTACAACTACCTCCTCAGTAGCATGCTCATCCCCAGCCTGTGCATCAGCTCCACCTCCGATGTCCAACATTAGTACATCCTCTACCACTGCCTCTCGGATAGGTGAAATTCCACCTACCTGATTCCCGCTCCACCCTCTCTATCCTCACCTACTACCTCTGCCATCATCACCACCACCACCTCCTCTGCCATCATCCCCACCACCCCTCCCTCCAACTCTACTACCTCTACCTCTCTGCCATCCTCTCGGCCTTGTGCCTCGTCTCTCAACTAGTGTTGGCTGATCCGGATCGGTGTATGGAATCGGATGAAGCTCTGCCCACCATGCGTCATATGAAACTATCATCCCTTGATCTGCTACTCCACCTCTCCATCCCCACTGTACTGGCTGTAAATCCTATATCTCTACCTTTGTGGTAGCAACAAGAATCATGGGCCCCCAATATGGAACCTCTCTAGAAGAATGAGAAAACTTTGCTCTACCTCAAGGCTCATCCTGAACCTCTATGAACTGTCTCAAAAATTTATCTGGAAAGTGTCTCTCTATGATGTGCACACTTGAAATAGTCCTCCCAATTAGGTACTATGTCTATCTACAATATGGAAAATGTCTATCCTCATCAGACCACTGCTCACAGTCCATGTATGTTCTCCAAGTGAACTGATCTAAGATGTCAAGTGCATGTCTCCAATATCTAGTATCTCCCACATGGCTCTGAGTGATGTTTCTCGTGTACCAAAAAACATACAAAGATCCAGCTTGTTGCTCTATAGTAATCAGAGGACAAAAAATAGCTATCCTCTCCCATGCCCAAACCATTAGCAGAGTGGTCACACAACTCATCGACTGTGTCTCTGTATGCAATATCATGAAGATGGAAATATATCATCCCTAATAGACATGGACCCTAGGAATACATGGTCTCTCTCTCTAGCATACCCACCAACATCTCTCCCCATCCAATAGGAAAACCATGACCCTGTCAATTTGGTAATACTATCCCACCTATCAGAGTACATAGTATACAGTCAATCCTCTCGTATCTATCTGCCAACACCGACCATTTGATCTCATAATGCTCAATGCCAAGCCAACTAATATCGTCAACCTCATAAAATATAGCTAGCTCAGTCAATCCACGCTCGGTATCGTACATCACCTGCTCTCCTCTAATTGGAAGTCTAAGTATTCTATACACATCCTCCAATGTGACAGCCACCTCCCCAATCGGCATATGAAATGATGATGTCTCGGAGTGTCATCACCGCACAATGCAGTGAGAATCCCTCTGTTTTCCTGAATAGTGGGCATCGAAAGACAATGACAAAGACCAAGTCTCCACAAAAGTCATATCTCTGCACTACTCAGATGATATCTCAGATTGAAAGTATTCGGACGTGTCTCCCACGTGTAAATAGGATCTAATACAACCTGCATTTCAACCACGATGTCAAGATTTTCAAAAGTTTTTCCTTAGAAAAAAATTCAAAAAATTTGCTAGCCACATGTAGCTCACTTTAACAGATGTGATGCATTCATACAAATGCATTGCAATACAAAGCATTTGCATTGCATATTCCATATGTGTTGCACATTACCAATCCAATATCTACCTACTACAAATGTGATGCATTAAAGAAAATGTGGTGCATTTCTTATAGCCTGTCTACCTGGTGCATATGCGTTTCACTTATGCAAATGTGGCTAACTAACCTACATGCATACATCCTAAATACAAATGCGTTCCATACATACATATGCAGTGCATTTTAATACAAATGTTTTTAATGCCTAAAATGCCTATCCTAGCCTAGGCTTGTTTTAGCATATGCATCATTCCGCAGGCAAATGCGGTGCATACGATGACATATGCGTCAATCCCAAAAGACCGCATGTGATTATTAAATTTTAGAGGCCTAAAACTACATGCAAAAATAACTTTCAAGAGTACATTTTCGAGTACATACCAGTGGTCCTACGTCGGTTGGCCGCTTGAAGGTCCGGATCCGATATCCTCGATGTGCAGTGTATGGAATGGGAGCCATCTTCATCCGATAAATAGAGCAAAATCTCAGTTCTTCAAATTCTTTCAGGTGCAAATGAATTGGTTTTCAACCTAATTCTTATTTATAACTAGGGTTTGGGTGGCATTTCTTCTGACCTTGTCTATTGGTTGCTTAACCTTTGAACTTAAAATGACCCGTACATGTCTATATCACTTCCAATTTCAATTCCGTCAACTCCATAGCATTTATGACCACCAAATTGACTTATCGGAAATATTTTTTGATTTTTTTGAAATTTTTCAAAAATTTGTCAATTTTCCTGAGGGGGCATACCCTAACCTATTTCATACTAGGGCATGATCGGCGCATATTTTCTTTGACACAACGTCGAAACAACATTGTATCAAAGAGGGGAAAACTGTAGACCCCAAAAATTGGTCTAGGCCTGTGAACACCACTTTTGACATGATTTTCTATTATCCATGGTCATGATTAAATAATGTTTATTATTTAATTACCTTTCTAACACATCTTTCCTCTATTAATTAAATGCCCCATTTTAATTAATTCACTAATTCATTAATTCATTTATTCAACTTGATTAATTAAATAAATCATGTTTATTTAATTATGTCGCTAACTAATTAATTCTTCCTTTTTAATTAAATAATTTATTATTTAATTACCCCCTTTGTCATACTTCAACTATAATTAAATAATTTATTATTTAATTATTCAAATTTAACCCTTTCAACTATAATTAAATATTTATTTTTTAATTTATTCAATTCCACCTTTACAACAGTCAAATTAAATAAATTATCTTTATTTATTTAATTGTTTCTTTCATTTTCAAATGTTGAATTAAATTAACATTTAATTCATTAATTAATTATTTATGTCACATTCTTCTGTCATTCAGTTATCTAATTCATTCACTCACCTTCTGACTCAAGATCTATTTTTAAATCCGCCAGTTATCTCTGAGTTCGATATCTAATCGTCTCTGCGAGAGGACTCTCTATCACAACCAGTCAGTTAACTAGTTCTAACTTATATGCATGAATGCATTTATTAATTAAATATCTTTATTTAATTAATTAATTTATGTATGCATTCGAATTCTTCATCTTCGAGTTCTAAATTTGTCTTTGACATTCAAAGTCTATTTCTTCTATTTTCGAAGGCTCTTAACTGAAGATTAAGATCGAGAAATCTTGTTCTTTCTATTTTCGAATAGTCTTGACACAAGATTAGTTTATAGTTCTAATTTAGTCTTTATCTTGCAATCTTTTCTAACTCACGTTCAATCTGACATAGAACTCACATCGCATGACATTCATCAATCTTTTTCGGCGATCTCTCTTTGAATCTGAGACGATCGTTTGAAAACCCAAAATCTATAAAATGGCCTATCATTATCATTATTCCTCCTCCCAAAATCATACACTTTTGAGAAGAAACTTATCTTCGATATTTTGATTAGACATTCAACATGGTTATGCTTGCATCAATACTAAAAATTTGAGGGCAAGAATACTAAAACAACAAAATGGAGAAGGGTAATATAGATAATTTGAAGGAGTGGAGGCATATTTGGTGAGATCTTTTTAATTAATTTGTTTATTTTAATTATTTTTACTTTCTTCATTCTTTGTTGTTTTGATTTAGATTATTTTTTAGTTTAGAATTGATTATTGTAATCTATGCAGCTATTAGCATTAATCTCCAGAAAATCTAGGTCATACAGTAGGTATGGATGACTTGACAACTACCAAAAATTTGTGTGTGTAGGAGCTAGTGGATCTGTAGTATTATGCAAGGTCATAGGACTAGTTTTTGCACTGAGCTACAAACTACTTGCACACCATACATGCTTGGCATTCAATGCATGTCCCACAAAATTAATTTAGCATTTATAATTGTGAGCAAGTTTGCTACAATATCAAAATTTTAAAATCTAGTATGTGAGCTCTATGCATACTTTTGTCGAAGTCCCAAAAATTTTGCAGAATTTCAAATTTTCACTGAGGGAATAACAACAAGAAACAAGCCTCTTAAGGATTTTGATACTAGATGGATCTCCTTGCATGGACTAGTGCAGCGAGTTCTTTCATAATATCAGTCTTTGATTGGAGTAATGTACAAGCATTGCAACACAATAGACAAAGCTCCTGACCTCTTACATAGGTTAAACATAATATCAGTCTTTGATTGGAGTTTTCCGCTACCCTTCCATTCATCACATTTGTTATGTTTTTAATATTATTTATTTACATTGATTAAGTTGTTATACATAGTTTTTATGTATGGATTTAGCCTCAACAATGTTAGTAATTGGTTCCATGAAATCAATTGGATGATAAAAAATGGATTTTTATTTTATATTAATTTCAATTACTACATACGCTATCTTATCATTGTCAATATGGAATGATAAGATAATTATCATATATGTTGGTATTAATAAATATAACATATCATACCTTATGGAAATATAAATAGAGTTGTAAAGAACTAGTCTAACTTTCTATTTTATCTTAGTGGATCTATGTGAAGACTTGAATTGATGATAATTTTTATTTTGCAAGTATTATGAGTTTTATTATTGTAGTGTCAAAAATTGCACCCTAGGCTAATTTCACACCTACACATGGCACCTGGTGTATTTATGACAAAATCCACAATGGGGATTTAACAATTTCAATTTTATGGAAGGCAATGATGAAGCATTTATAAGTTGTGGTTTTAATTTCAAAGAAAAATGATCAAATGGTAGTGTGGTGCATAGACATCTATGTGGCACACAAACATCCTGCTAAAATTTGAGATTTAAATTGGAATATTCCATATAGTTCATTTGTGATGCATGTCCTAGCACTCAAATATGACTCTAATGACTATTCCCACCTAGTCCAAGAATAAAACTTTCTTTTCTCTCTCATTTTTGAGAGTGTTTACAAGTTGGAAGGAATTTTGGATTTGGAACTCTCTATCATCCTTTCTATAATGAAACTCTATAAAAATATTCTCACATCTTGGATATTTGTAGAAGCAAAGACTCCTCTTGCACATGATCTTGTCATGTATATTGTCTCAAGAGAGAGACCACAACTACAAGTAATGCTCTCTTTCTTGTCATTTAATCAATCTCATCTATTATCGTACTTAATTAATCTCGTCTAGCATCTTTTAATTGTGATGGGGGTTCTCCTCCTCTATGGGGTTTGTTTCTATTGTTAGAATTTAGTACATGACATAAATAGTTAAATAAATAAATTAACATGCTATTGTTAATTTAATAAATAAATTTGGTTTTGGAGGTTATATTTCCATAATTATTTTCACACCCGGTAATAATGGTCTTATAAATCCAATACTATGTAATAGATTTTGGTGTAATGTGAATTACTAAATTTTAATTTGAGAGAAATCTCTTTTTTATTTCTCTCTCTCATTTAAATATGGTAGATCAAAGCAGATTTATTCTTGTACCTCTATCTAATCACTCTCCATTAATTTGTTTATTTCTCATAGCGGTGTTTACAATGGTACTACAATGAAGACCACATGCAACTGCTATTGTTTTCTACCATTCTTATAATTTTCAATAGGTGAGCAATGCAGACCATGTGCAAAACCCTTTTTGACTCCATCATTCATTTGCATTTCTTCTCTTTCTCTCTATCGTGGTCATTCTTTCCATTGTTTAACACTTCACTCTATTCATTATTGTCATTTCAATAGAGGAAGCCTTAGTTTAAAGATTAAACTTTAAAAAAAAATTATAAGGGAAGCTGAATGGGTTGTGCCCACTTGATTTGGCATTTGAATTTGCAAATAATAGGTTGTGTGAGGCTAAGAGGAGGAGAGAGTGCATAGGGAAAGGAGTGGAAGCTGTAAAGTGGAAAGGGAGTGATAACACGTGCAAAGGATGCAATTAATAATTGTTTTGTTGCCTAAGCTAATGCCCAGGCTGTGCATGAAACAATTTTTAGATGAATTTTGTTTGAAAAGACAAGAGAAGAGGGCTTGTTGAACCAAGCGAATAAGGTGATTGTCAAGGCATTTTGAAAAGAAGCATTTAGGGCACAATTTTTATTTATGAGTTTTTCATTTTATTTATGAAATATAAAGGTGTGGGGAATATTGGAGATATAAGTATTATTTTTAAGAATGCATTTTATTTAACACAAAATGGATAAATTAAGCCTTTATGAAAATTTTGATGGAAATGATTTTCAAAGTTGGAAAATATAGATACAATTATTGTTATTTGAAAGAGATCTCTATGAAATTGTTGACAATACAATGACAAAACCAAGAAATGCAGATGAACTTCTAAAATGGAAGGTAAAAGATAAGAAAGCATTGGCTATAATTGGTCTCGGTTTATCTAAACCTTATTTACATCATTTAGATTGACGAGGTAAAAATAAAATCATAAATATAATGATCCAAACACCCTTCCTTATCTCTCCCAGTCACTTTTACCTTGCCAATTATTTATCTTCAGGACTAGTAATTGCTTACATTTTGTGAAAAAATGTGTAATCTTTATTTCTTGAAATTGATTGAAATAAGTTGACTAGTGCTAACATAATGGTATAGTTTTTAGTAATGTATAGGTCATTTTCCATAGTTGATCATTATGTTCATCTAAGTGGATTTTAAAGAAGACTTCAAGATAGTTGAAGACAAGCACTAGAAGTCTAGGCGCTATAATTTTAGGAAGTGCATAATGGATCAAGTCTTTTAAAGATTTCTATTATTTTTTGTTCAAGGAATTTATGGCTCACTTCAAGACTTTTAAATGCTTTATGTTATGGACCTAAGTCTATGGGTAGTTGAATTCTATTGAATACTTTTTTAGTGGTGATATTTCAGCAACTGAATTCTAGGATTTTGTTAGAAGTTTTATATAAATATGTAACCACTAGAAACAATGATACTGGATATCATTATTTTGTCATATTGTGTTTTTAAACTATGTCTTTGTGTTATCCTCTTTATATGAATAAAATAAGATTTTTCCATCTCATTCAGAGTTATTAGTATTGTGCGATGGAATTAGCTTGGATGGATTAATCTTGAAGTTACAAAAGTTCATGTGATCTGATTTAGCATAGTAGAACCCGAGAGCTGGCCTCTCAAGGGAATCATAGAGTAAATAGATTTGTATATTTGTTTTCAATTCTATCATTTTTATTTTGTATTTGATAATTATGAATGGACATGATTCATATATGTGAAGATCTATTAATTTGTTCCTACAGGTTGTAGTTTGAGTTTATAAACTTTAGTTCTATTTATGTGAAGTTCCAGAGCACCCACTCTAGTTGTTAGTTGTAGGTTGTTAAGTTTGTTTTCTATTAATAGTTAGATGTTAGTTAAAGGTTTTGTTATTTCAACTTACACTTTTATTGCAAGTACTTCGTTTCAAGTGATTTACATGCTTTCTATCTTAATCATTTATGCTTTCTAAGTTTAAACATTTCATGTTTTCTAGTTTATTCATTTTATGCTTTCTAGGTGAATAATTTCTAGTTTAATGGCTTTTTATTTTAAGTTCTATTTTCAACTATTTGAGACATTTAGAAAATCTGAGAGAATTAGTCAAGATTTTTCCTATTGTATATAGTCTCCGAACACTACCTGATCAATACATTTGATGCATTTTTCAACTAAAGTGATAGGACCTAACAAAATCTTGTCACTTTTTGGCACTGTTTCTGGGGACCTTCCTTTTCTAGTGTTAGTAGGAGATTACTTGAATACCTCTTTTAGGAACAAAAAAAGTCACCAAGCTTCTTTTTTTGCATGGTTAGGATATGAGCCCCCGATGGAATATTTGTACCAAAAACCCCCCAAATGATGTACCAAACACATGCAGGAAAGAAGAATTCTCAACTCAAGAACTTACTGAAGAATTGATCAGGTAGGATCAACCTGAGCCCTTCCTGTATACCCCAAAAAATCACCCAGTAGAAAAAAAATTTGTAGAGGAGAGTCTTCCTTTGCATATTGCAGAGATTTTTTTTGAAGAGGAACACATTCTTTTCAACATCATGGGTGACTGTAGAAATGTTGCTGACCCAACACTGAGAGCATGCACATTCACTTATCCTATTTCTATTGATGTAGATGATGACACACCTATCAAAAATATTTCACCAACCTTCTTGCCAATCTTCAGAGGTTTATCTTTCGAAGACCTTAACTAGTTTCTATTTGAGTTTAAAGTCTTGTGTTAGACATATGAATACAAGAATGATAACAAAAAACTGAATCTCTCTCCCTCCACTCTGAAATACACATCAATGCATTGGTTCATGGGATTAGCTTCAGGATCGATAGCCTCTTAGGATGATCTAGAGTTTTAGTTTGTGGATAAATACTAGAGTTACTGTAGGGTCAATGATAGGAAAGAAGAGTTGTTCAAACTAAGGAAAAACAAAGATGAAAGACTAGAAGATTACCTAGATAGGTTTATCTTCTTATCTAAACACTATGGTGGAGAAGCCATAAGTCTAGAGATTTTAAAGACCATATTTTTAAAAATACTTGATGAGGATGCTAGGAGAAGCCTAGATTTAATGGAAAAAGGAGATGTGTCCCAAATTACACTCGAGGATATTTGTGATTTATGCCAAAATTTCTCCCGTACTCAAGGAGGCATTCGTAAAAATACTCTTTTTAAAGCTTCCAATGAAATGAGAAAGTTGTGTGAGGAGATAGCCAATCTTAAAACTGAAATTATTGTTTGGTTAAACACCACATTGGATGGAATACAGGCTAAAACATGAAATCCTAAGAACTTATCCATCTATTGTCCTAGGTGTCAAAATAAACATTTGTTAAGAGAATGCTCGTTGGACAAAACTAATGTTTGCCAAGTTTGTGAGAAGATTCATACCACTAACCAATGTGAGATCTTGAATGCAATCAAGAATTCCAAGAAATTAACATCTCCAATTGAGGAAGAGGTCAACTTTTTAAATCCACAACCTGGAGGGAATTTCTCTTATGGTCAAAATTCAAAACCCACTTGGCGACCTCCAAACAATTGGAATAAAAATTAATGGGGTGCACTTTGGCCTCAAGCACCACCTAACTAGGGAGATTACCCTTGGGGACAACCTAAATGGGAAAATAAGTCCTGGGGAAACCCTCAATAACATAAATAGACTCAAGAACAGTGGTATCCTCAAAATCTCATGCCTCAATGGAACCAACCTCAAAATCAGTTTTATATGGACCAAGAAGTATGCCTACTCAACAACAAAATATTTTACCAGCTCCTCAGAACCCTCAAAAAAATGAGTAGGTTAACCAACCACAACTTCTAATGCAACCTATTCCTAACCTGAAGAATAATCTTTAGAACACGCCAGTTTACTCCACAGAACATGACAACGTGACTCGACTTAATGCTATCTATTGTGGAAACCTATAGTTAAGGTCAGGAAAAACACTCCAGCAACTGACCATATTTGAGATCCTAGACGAACCCATTAAAGAATATATTAAGACAGATAAGACATTTTCCACACTTGTAGAGACAAATCTAGTAAGCACCTAGGACAAGAACCTTCAACCATCTCCAGCTAGAACTTCCAAGTTACCTTAGGAGGAGGGTGGTCAATCTCAAACTGATCCTTTAAAGAACTCCACTTTGGAAGAGAAAACTCAAGTGCCTTTTATAGAGCATTTGAAACCAATAACTTTAAAAAATCCTCTGAAAAATATCCTTAGCCACTAAATCTGCATTGATACAAGAGATTAAATAATTACAGATTGAGGTGCCTTTGTTACAAGAAATCAAAGAGATTTCTAAACTAAACCAACTGATCAAACAGTTGTGTATCAAAACACTAGGAAGGAAACCAAAATGAATTAATACCATTCACCTAAATGGTTATTTAGCTGACCTTTTGGCTGGAAAAAGTATAGCTCTGAAATATGATGACCCAAGTAGTCCACTCATAACAATGACAATCAATGAGGTAGCAATACCTAACACACTTGTGGACCTAGGAGCAACCATTAATGTAATGACTTTTGATGTGATGGAGAAGTTGGGACTCACTGATTTATGTCCCACAACTACAGTGTTACAAATGGAAAATCAATCCATCATTGTTCCCAATGGTGTCTTAGAAATTTTTCTTGTTAAGGTTGACGATTAGGAATATTTGGTGGAATTCCAAGTAATCTAGTCTCTCACACCAAAGGATAGTTATCCTATAATTTTAGGGAGGCCATGGCTAGCTACTGTTGCAAAAAAGATTAACTACAGAGAGGGAGGAATGACCATTTCACATGGTCTTAATAGAAAACATTTATTCTTGTATCCTCCTGCTAAACCTACTAAGCATAAAAACATTTGTGTTGATCAACCAGATGGTCCTCACAAACAATAAAATTTAGCCTCACTAGACATGGTAGTCATAAAACAACATGGTGAAGAATTAGATGATGAATTAGAAAAAAATATGGAAAATCTTACCATGGATTCAAGTGATGAAGAGATGTTGGACGTAGATGAGATTTTAGGGGACCCAATCAATGTTGATCATACTGAATTTGATCACACCGACTTCATGGGATTACCTTATCCTTTGGCTAATATCATTCCAAAAATGGATCACTTATTTAAATATATTTCCAGACTTCATAAAACCATACCACATAGTTGTCCTCTTAACACTTTGACAAGAGAAGTGTATACTATCACCTCCAACCATCTAAGTGTCAAAACCATTATGTTACTTCCAGGGAAAACTTTGAACATCAACAATTGGTTCATTGAGTTGGAAGAGCATAAATTGTTTGATCTCTTGGTGAATAGATCTAAAGATTTTTCTTGGGACTACATAGGAATGAGAGGAATACACCCAAGTGTTTGTACTTGTCATATCTATACCAAGAATGTTTGACCTATTCATCAACCACAAAAGAGACTCAATCCTACCTTGAAAGACATTGTTAAAATTAAAATTGAGAAACTCCTACAAGTGGGATTTATCCCCCATTTCAGATAACAAATGGGTTTCACCTTTGGTAGTGGTTCCAAATAAAAATGGTAAGTGGAGGGTTTGTGTCGATTACAAGGAAATTAACAAGGCAATGCATAGAGATTACTTTCCTCTACTATTCGTAGACCAAGTCTTGGACAATTTGGCTGGAAGAAAGTACTTCTCATTCTTGGACGGATTGAGCGAATATAATCAAATACAAGTTGCAATTGAAGGCCATGATAAGAAAACAATTTACTTGCCCTTGGGGAACATTCGCTTATCGTATCCTCCCCTTTGGGCTATGCAATGCTCCTGCAACATTTTACAGATATATCTTGGAAATATTCGCCGAGTTAGTGAACGACTATGTGGAAGCCTATATGGATGACTTCACTGTGTATGGATCAAATTTTGATGAGGACTTCAAAATGTGGACAAATTATTGAAGCGATGTGAAGATCATCATACCCTTGAGTCATGAAAAGTGTCTCATAATGGTGAAACAAGGAATAGTATTGGGATACCATATTTTAGCAAAAGGGATAAAAATCAATCCTAAAAAAATTGAGGTGATAGAACAACCGATAACCGTGAAGACACAAACTGATGTTAGGAGTTTCTTAGGACACACTAGATACAATCAGAGGTTCATAGAGTATTTCAAAAATATGGCAACTCCTATGTTCTCCCTCCTTCAAAATATTGTAGATTTCATCGAAATAGTTGATTATTAATCACCATTCAAGATAATTAAGGAGAAACTCATCTCTACTCCTATCCTATGTAGATTGAATTGGAACCTTCCATTCCATATTAATGTAGACACTTATGATGATTCTATTGGTTCAGTATTAGGTTAGGAGGATGAGAATGGGGGAAAGTATGCTATATACTTAATTAGTAAGAATCTGACTCCCACTAAACAAAATTACACCACCATGGAGAAGGAATTATTAGTTGTAGTACATGCAATGAATAAATTCCAACATTACATAACAGGGTATAAATTCATGGTGTTCATAGACCACTCAACCATTAAGTATCTTGATGAATAAACCTATAGTAAATGGACAGATGATCAAGTGGTTGTTGTTGTTACAAGAATTCAACGTTACCATTATTAACAAACCAGGGAAGTTTAACATAGTTGCAGATTTCTTATCTTGCATCAAACAAGATAATGGAGATGGTGCTCCTATACAAGATGATTTTACAGATGAAAATATATTTTCCATGTCCACTAAAACCCCTTGGTTTGCTGATATTGCTAATTACTTGGCCACCTCAAAATTGCCACCTGATTTCACATCAAAACAAAAGAAACATATCATTTGAGAAAGTGCTACATTCAAGTAGATTAATGGGATATTATTTCGATACAATATTGATATGGTCTTACGATGTTGTGTAAGGGAAGATGAAACATATAACATCCTCAGAGCTTGTCATGATGACCCTTTGGGAGGCTGTTATTCTGCCAAGAGGACGTCTCATAAGATTTTGGATCTAGGGTATTACTGGCCCTCTATGCATAAAGATATCAAGAAATATGTGCATTGCTGTGATGAATGCTAAAGAGTAGGAAAACCCACTAAATCCAATGAAATTCCTTTACAAACCTAAGTATTTATTGAACCATTTGAAAAATGGGGATTAGATTTTATCAGTCCTATAGACTCATCTTCACAAGGAAAATAATACCTCTTGGTCTGTAATGACTATCTGACCAAGTGGATAGAGGTTCAAGCTCTAAGATTCACAAGGGAAGAACAAGTAGCTAACCTCCTATATAGCAAGATTTTCCTCAAATCTGGAGCCCCTTTGTCAAGGATCAAGGACTCCAATTCATGTCCAATGTTTTGTTAGCTTTCACTAATCATTTCTAGGTAAGCCATAAGAAGTCGTCACCCTACCACCCCTAGGAAAATGGCCAAGTTGAAGTTACTAATAAGGAGTAGAGAATATTTTAACAAAAAATAATTCATCAAGGAGAAAGGACTGGGCCAAGAAACTACCTGAAGCCGTTTTGGCTTATAACACCACTTGGAAATCAACCATTGGTTTTAGTCTGTATGAGTTGGTTTTTGGGAAGAAAATTTTTGGCCTCCTACAATGATTCGACAACTAAGCCTTCACAATTGTGATTTAGAGATTGGACATGTAACCTAAATAGCTATTTCAATCATCATGAAGGTGCATTTAAGTTTTCAACCTAGGGACATAAACTTGAAATGGGTTAGCACTGTATGTGCACTAGGAATCCAAATTAGTCATGTTCATCCTACAACTAAGAAAGATGCAATGCTGAAAGTAAATTTCTTGTAAGGAAATAAAATAAGTGTTGAACATCAACCAACAACTATACTAAGTTGAAATGCATGAAAATATGAGCGAGAAAATAGATAATTACTTTGTCTACTTTGGCTACATGAATAGTCACTGAATGGAATTCTAGTGGTTGCAGGAACAGACAGTGCCAAATTCTTAACTAATTACTGAACATAAAATAACAACTAAACTAAACTAAGGTACATGAAAAAATACTCACCAAGTGGCCCTCCTTGGATTTTTATCCCCTAAAACTAATGTAAACTCAGATGCACGAACTTATAACTTCATTTAATTCATTGGAAAATATGAGTACAATCGAGAAACATGATTGTATTACTAAAAAGATTAAGAGTGTGAGTACATCATTAGATTGAGCAACCTCTGATTAAAACCTCAGAAGGAGCATCTGAGTCTTATTTATAGAAGCTACCACTAAAACCTAGCAAGGAGGTCAACTCGAAAATATTCTGAGGATGCCAGGTTAGGGAAAGTACAAAAAGTGGAGAGGCGACTACACACATAGAGAACCTATTAGGCATGTTTTTCTTAACACAAATCTGGAACAACAGTAATGCCTATATTTTATCAACAACAATTAAGACCATTACAAGATAGTTACTGCTTTGATTTAAATGAGGAACCTCCTATCGTCGAGAGTCTTCCCTCCATTAAATGACCAACTTGTTGACTGGTATAGTGAATGTCTAGCTGGCGGAATATTCCCTAAATGTAGGCCTTTAATTATATCTGCATGGAAATATTATTATGCACAACAGTTGCATATTTTTAACTATCTCAAAGTGACATTCATTAATCACATGCAAAATTAACACAAATAGTTCATATAGCATGTCAATATCATTAAAAGTTATGAAAATAAGTTCATGTCCAAAGTGTATGGTTTTAAGGAAATATTATAAAAAGGTCAACATCCAAGCATCAAAGTCTATGACAAATACAACAAATGGATAACAAAATCTATCAATAATTAGGCCATAAATTAGACTCATCAAAACCCCTTTTACCGATTGAATTTGAATTGCAAACCTTGAGGACAGTAATGGAGTTAGGCCTAGATCTCAAATGAGCCCAAATTGAACAAGTCTTACAATTGAGGGAATTAGACGAACTCCATTTAGATGATGTCCACCAAACTGAACTTGTGAAACAATATAAAACCTAGCATGATAAAAATACAAAGGATAAAGAATTCCATAATGGGGATTGGGTAATTCTATTCGACTCTCGATATAAAGATCATTAAGGGAAACTGGGGACTCATTGGCTAGGGCCATATGACATTCTTGAAATTTTTCCAAATGAATCAGTGAAACTCAAACCCATTTATGGTGACACTCAAACCCTCTTGGTCAATGGACATTGATTACACATCTACCATAAACTAGTTAATAGGGAGGAATTCACAAAAATGGTAGAAATGCAAGGAGAAATTGAATGCAATGACTTTTCTACGATAAAGCCAATGTAGTTTTTATTTTGTGGTCATAAGTCATGAGTTAAGAAAAGAATGATGAATTCATGTGTATGTATTTGTAATTATTTGAAAGCATTTCTTTCAAATTCTTCATCTTTTGGAATTGGCTAAATTTCATTTCTATTATGTAGGACTTCATTCTAATCAAACAAAAATTCTGGTGCATCTTGTTGTGATCTTCCAAAACTTGTTGACTCGGTTGTTGTGATGCTCCCAAACTTGTTGGCTCAGTTGTTGCGATGCTCCAAAACTTGCACATTCAACTGGTGCCATTCCTTGTTTTATTCTTGCATTCTAGCACATCTTTCAACAATGCTCCAGAAAGTCTATTTCCAATGTACTACATTCTTCCTCCTTTTGAAGACATCTTTCAATGATACTCCAGAAATTTTCTTGTTGCATTTTGGTTGGTCTTTCACCAATGCTCCAGAATTTTTCTATTTCTTCCTTTCGGCTAAATCTTTTGGTGATGCTTTGGAAATTCCTTTTTCTTCTTCCAAATGAATCTTTCAATGATGCTCTAGAATTTTTTTGTTGCTACTTCTAGCTACATCTTTTGGTGATGCTCCAAAAAATTTTGGTTGCTACTCTAGCTACATATTTCAACGATGCTTCAGAAATTTCATTGTTGCATTCCAATGGCATCTCTCAATGATGCTCTATATTTTTTCCACTTCACTTTTTCACTCTGGGTGCATCTCTCAGCATGTTATGGAGCTTTTCATCCTTTACCCTGGCTGCATTTGCCAACGATGCTGCAGATTTTTGTAAATTTTTTTCTTATCTGAATGCTTTGATTTTTCCAACATCATACACATGCCCATTATTAAAAAAAATTCATCACCTTGGAATCCACGCCCTACATTACCATTCATCTTTCATTATCATCTCCTGCCATAATAAATTAAAATTATTATGACTACTTTTCCATCATAATAATTCTACCATTAATTAGTTGTCCCATATACGCTCATAATAAATTCATCACCGCCCTTGCCAACTCATCTAATTATACCATTTACATCAGAAAAGGTAAGTGATTTTCAAATTAATGAAGGGATGTAAGGTAAATATAATTTTTTCTTTAATTAGGTAATTATTTTGAATAAAGATAAATTAATTGGCACAAACCATTCCCTTTCCAAATTTGGTAAATTATGCAATTGTGCATTTCCTTGAAGTACAGAATTTTTTACACTTTTTCACATGAAAAGTCATAATGATAAGTACAAATAAGCCTAAATGAAATAATTAATTCATGTCCCGTCGGTTGTATCAAGTATAGGAGATTAAAAAGTTGTATTTTCTTCACTTTGTAATTCAATTTGTTTAAACAGTTTTTTAGTAGAAACTAAGCAAAGCAATAAGAAAAGTATAGTATGGGGGCAGCTAAACCGAAATCTAAACCAACTTTGGAAAAAAAACTATTGGCATTGATTAGTATTGCAAGCTTGTTCCAGAGAGTTGGGTGGTTGGAATTTATAAAGAAATTTGAGAGGCATTATGAGCAATTAGTGAAGGAATTTGTAGAGAATTTTGTAGATGGTCAATTTGTAGTGCATGAAAAGCGATTTCGAGTAAGTCCTAAAATCATTTCTTGTCTTTCTATTCTTGAAAATAAAGGTATTATTTTTTTCAGAAACTACCAATATCACTTATCAAAAAATGGTAGAGCTTTTTCATAAAGGAGAATCTCAGTTAGGGCAAGAAGAAGAAAAGGAAGAACCACCACATTGTTTGGATGTTGAGGATGATTTTTTAGGATGATTATCTCCCCTAATTGCTAATGTCATTGAACAAGGCTCATTTGAGGTGCCTAATGAGGAATATATAATAGTGACAATGAAGGAATTCCCAATTTTCCCTTTTTTACTAATATAATGGTTGAAGAATTTGATCAGAGAGAAATGGAGGTAGAAAAGTTAAGAGAAAAAATTGCTCAATTGAAATGTCAATTGCAGGAAAATAAAGTGCAAATCAGTCAACAACAAGAAGAGATAAAAGTACGCACTGCAATTGTAAAGAAGAGAGACCAAGAAATTATAAATTTTAAACTTTAGATGGAACAAAAAGATAAGCCTATTGAACAATTGCAATTTCAAATACAACAGTGGAATGATGAAAGTAAAAACTATGTGATTGATTTGTCTGAAAAAGATAGACAAATCAAAAGTTTAACAAATAATTTTATGCAATTATTTACTGCTTTTAAAGAAAAAAGGACAAACATAAATATGAGCTTCATGCTTCCTTACGAAAAAATATTTAATTGCAACATGATTTGTAGGATATTAATGTCAAGCCCATAATGGAGTCCAAAGATATACAAATTGAACCAACTGTAATGGAATGGTTCCAAGTTCATATACTTCCATTGCTAATGACATGGATGGAGAGATGTTACTTTCTGAAAGAGGTAGGTATAGAAAATTCTAGATTGAAAAAGGAGCTCATTTTATTAAAAGAGACATATGATAGGTTTATCAAGCTAAACAAGATGGCTGTCAAATTGGTAAATTATTGTTAGCTTGTAGAAGGCCATCTAGAATGTACTCCATGTTTTTAAATGAGAAAATATTGAGATGGAAATTATTAAGAGTTTAAGGCAACTAGCCACATGACCCAAATGATAAATAGTGTGAAAAAATTCAAAGAGTCAACTCCTGCTCAACAAGATTTGTTGTGTGAATTCTTTGTTCATAATTTGTTTCTGGAGAGATATAAAAATTTCTATTTTAATTTCTTTGTTGGTGAAGTTCAACTCAGGGAATTTATATCTACCATGCAAAACCAAATTCAATGGCAGGAGAGGATAAGAGAGTATGCATAGGTAGAGAATATTGTTGGACTCTAAATGAGGTATCCTCATAGGAAACCGTCTGCTTTCAAATCACAGTTCTAAAGCATTAAGATTAAGGAAACCATGAAAAGTAAATATAATGATAATCATCAGCTATGTTTTGAGCATTTCCAAGACCGGGGTCCAAGATTGATAGGAAAAGCATGGAATTATTGTGAAGAGAGGTACACTCCTCTTTCCAAGCACCTTAAAAGAAGAGAACTGATTTCACCTATTAACATTAACTGGTCTTACAAAAGAGTAGAGGCCTTGGTAGACATTCTTGAACAACTTAAAACTAATTGGATGGGAATGAGATACAAACCCCCATTACTTCTTTCACCACCCTCTCTAGTAAATATTACCATAGATCAGAGATTTGAAAATTTTCAATCATGGATAGTAAGGGTTAGATTCAATCAAGGTTTCCTAAGAAATTTTGAGGATCTGGATAGGGGGGTAAACAATTTTTATGATCGTAGTGCTAAGTATGCGGAGTTAAACAAAAATAGGGGAAACTAAAGACAATGGAAACAAAAAAGAGTAGGAGGACCTACTCAAGCTTAGGAATGGGAGAAGTGACGAGGTAAAAATAACCTCATAAATATAATGAGCCAAATACCCTTCCTTATTTCTCCTAGTCACTTTTACCCTACCAATTATTTATCTTTAAGACTAGTAATTGCTTACTATTTGTGAAAAAATGTATAATATTTATGTTGGATATTGTTTATATGTGGTTGTCATTGATGTCAACACTATTTCCATTAATGTCTTTAAGGTTGTAAATGTCGAGGATATTGAGAAAATTGTAATAAAATAGGTTGCAAGTTGTCAGTGATGCAGTGAAGTTCAGTATGATGGCTAGCTCAATATATTGATGATAAGAAATTGTGGATTAAAGGGTTTGTTGACAAGTATATCTAGTTTATCAACATGAAGTTTTAGAGGTTCACATGTAGATTTGATCAAGTTAAGAGTATCTGTGTTATGATATTTGTTTTGTTGCTTTAGTTGGTGTTCCTAAAAGAAGATTATGTGATTCTAGAAATTTGAGTTGTTGTAGGTGCTTCTGTGATGATTCATGATGTTGGTGGATATTTCTAGATCATGCTCTATCTATTTTGTTGGTTTGCATTGATTGTTGTTCTTGTGATTGGTGTTTTTCTTCTGTGAGTTCATGTTTTCCATGATCATGTCCGATAGGGTGATTGTAGTGTGTTGCGGATCTTTGAGGCATACTTGTTTAAGGTGTTTCATGTTTGAGACATGTTGTTTTGAGTCCTTACTATGTTTTGGCCAACATTTTTTGGTCTGCATTGATAAATTGTTTATTGATTTGGGCCGACAGTTTGTACACATTTAATATTTTGTTGGGCCAACATGTAGTTGATGTTATCCTTAGTTACAGATATATATGATTGGTTGTTTATACCATTTGAGGGTATGGTGTGTGATGTATGTTGTGTGTTGTGTGAGAATAATGTTATAATATTTTGAAGGCATAAGTAGAGTGTGAAGAAGAGTGAGCAGAAAAAAGTGTTTATGTATTTAACCGAAAATGTAATCAGGCATTAGAAGATGTTATTTTCTTAGTTCAAAATATTTTGGATGTAATTTGAATGTGACTATAAGACAATGAGTCTTCCTTTGGGCAGTGAGCCTTTTGTATTTGCGTAATGAGCTCAAGGAATTGTGCCTAAATGCATGTACATTCCCCATTTATAATACTTTTAACAGATTATAATCTTGTGGACTAAACTCCATCGTGGTTTTTCCCTTAAGATGGTTTCCACATAAAAAATTTAGTGTTGTGTGTTTTTGATGTGGTGATGGTTTATGCTTTCATGCTTATTTATCAGATCTGAGAATAATTTTAATAAGTATAATTTGTGACAACTGATTCACCCCCCGTCTTAGTTGTTTGCCCTTGTGTTGTCAACAATTGGTATCAAAGTAGGTTCCTCTGGAGAAGCTTGACCGCTTGAGGTGATCTAGATGGCAACATATTGTAGACACATAAAAATGACCTAGACCTACAAGCTCTTCTTCTAACCCTAATTAGGACATTTTAATTATGTCCTTGACTCACTTTCAACTATTAATTAGATAATTCATAATTATTTAATTAATTCATATCTAATTATTCTTCATGATTATTAAATAAATAATTTTATTTATTTATTTAATTATGTCACTAATTAAGTCCTCTTCTTCCTAAAATTAAATAAATTCTTATTTATTTAATCCACCTTCCACTATAATTAAATAATTATATTTAATTATCTAATTATTCATTAGCCTCTTCTCTCATAAATTAAATAAATTTTATTTATTTAATTTGGTCCACTCTCCTAAACTTTGAATTAAATCTTTATATTTAATTTAAAAGGTTCCATTTGTCACATTCCTCTAATAATTAAATAATATCTTTATTATTTAATATTCCACCTAAATTAAATAACTTTTATTATTTAATTTCTCCTCTTTTATTGTGCTCATTTTAAATAAATATTATTTATTTAAAATAAGTCCCCCTTTAAATTCCCTCTTTTAGTAAATAATTTAAATTAAATTATTTACTATCACATGACCCCACCCCTTTTGAATTAAAATAATTTTTAATTCAAAAATTCAACATCCCCTCTTGAATTAAATAATTTTAAATTATTATTTGATTCCCCCAACAACTCCATTTTTCGTGCCCAAAATCTTTTGTCATATGCATTGTCAGCCATTGATTTGATTTTCTAAAAATTAATCTTGACCCTTTATTTTGAATCTGACCTAATGTTGCCCTAACCCTAATTGTGGGTTGCTATATGGAATCTCATCCATTGATTCTAGGGCACTTGCTAACTTTCAATCTTGGTCATTCGCACAAAATTGCATCTTCTATAAAATAGCAATTTTGGTCACATCTTGCATCTCTTACCTCTTCCATTTTAGATAATCTTACATTTTCATTGTTCATCTCTTGCATTTTTCATAATTTTAGCATTGTTACTTTCATTTGTCATAGCATATCTAGATTTCATTTGATATAACTTAGACATTGTAGATGCTTACTAGTTGTAGTAGGGCATAGTATTGCATGTAGTTATCAAATCTTTCAATATTTGCTTAGGGCTTGTCATTTCTATTGGCTTTCTCTTCTTAAATTTGAGAGCAAACAATTTATTTTCAGCAAATTAAGAAGGTGTAATGGAGGTTAGTCATGGAGGATAAAGACAATCTATGAGATTGTTCATCTATTCCTTTGCACTCCATTACCTACTTTGGGTTTTATATTTCTGCATATGATATTGCTAAACCTAGAAATTTCCCATTGTTACATTGGTGAACCTGACATAGTTTGACAAATTTTGAGGAATTTTGGAGTTGGATGTTTTATGTTGCAGGTTTTGTTGGCTTTTTGTTGCAGGTTTTGCACCATTTTGGAGATAAAAACCCTAGGCTTCAAAGATTCAACCATATCTCTCAAACAGTTATATATTTTATGACAAAAGTTTTATTGTAGGTTGACAACAATGTCAAGAGCTCTCAATCCAAAAATTAGAGTTTTTGGACTTGTTTTTAATTTTTAATAATTTTCTTTGTTATTTTCATGAAAAATCAATTTTGAGAGAAAAGTAGCGATTTTTTCGGATTTCTTTACATTTTTGGAAAGCTCTCTAAATTTAAATAGGGGTCTATTTTTTATGTTTTTAATTTTCCTGCAAAATAATTTGACAAAAAATAGATCTTTAACAATTAGGGTTTTGCAAAGATTGACTTATATCTCACATAAGTTTGCAGATCTATTCACAAAAGTTTTTTTTGCAAGTTTGGAATGATGTCAGGCACCTTCACTAAAAATATCAAATTTTTTGGACCTGTTGTCAAATTTTAATAATTTTTTTATGACTTTTCATAAAAAAATTAATTTTAGATGCAGAACATAGAATTATTTAGATTTCTTTACAGTTTTGGAAAGCTCTTTAAATTTTAGAAAGGGTTTATTTTTTGTGTTTTTACTTTTGATGCTAAAAAAGGTTCCAAAAATCAGATTTATTTTGACTAGCTAACCCTTTATTTTTGTGTCACCCTGATTCAATAATAGAAGTATCCTCTCCCCTTGTGCCCTTGTGCAATCCTGGGTGTAAGAGAAACTGCTATTGACTCTAGGAATTGGGTTTGCACTAGATCAATTAGGGTTAGGGCAAACACTTTTTTTCTATATGGTAGTTTAAAGATTTTGGGTTACTGATTTTCTGTTTGTAGCTTGTGGCGAGGAGTCTAATATTTGTTTGTTTGTTTTATTTCACAAATCTTAAACAAACAACTACAATTTTGCATTTTTTTTACATTCATGAGTTAAAATGAATATGCATGCATACTCATTGGGTTAAAAAGAACACAATCTTGCATTATAACTCATTGGTTTAAAATAAATTTGCATCTCTTCATAGCATTGGGTTAAAATGAACTTTTAGTTAGCTCACACTACAAACGATTAAAATGAACCCCATGTTTTGAAAAATACTACAAACAGTTAAAATAAACTCCATGTTTTTTATGTTTGTCAACATATTTTGATTTGAGCTTAAAATGAACACCATGCGAGTGTGAGTTAGGATATTCATGTGTTCACTCTTTGTTTTTAAACAAGGATTAATTGAACTATGAATATTCTAGCTTGCTTTTGTTGAACCTTAGAAAATTGGGCCTGCTTTGGTGGGAAAAAGTACTCACCCCAAAGCGACTCAAACCGGGAAAGTGCTAAAGCCAAGCGATGCCCAATCGGTATATAAATTTTAATGTTAAGGAAAGCTTAGCATTATAGAAGCTCCTGCGGACCAACAATTGACTCCCCAGTACCCTTGTGGTGCATTGAAACCTGCATAATGTAACCTCTATAGACTAGGATGATAATTCCTCTTGCGTGGCCTTTTGAACGGGTGCCCGAAATAAATCTTTTGTTCTAGCAAGCCAAAAACCTTCTATTCTTTGGTACAGCAACGGTCATTGTGAAGGCACCCACACCTGCGCAGTTCTTAGTAGAGATGATCAATCTTCCATGGGAGTTTCATGGAGGTTGGAAGCTTGGTTGCTCTGAGAAGTGAGTGCACTGTAAGGGGGAGCCTGTGGGGCCAAGCTTCTGAATTCATTTGCTAAGGATATGCGGTTAGTGGGATCCATAAGAATATTGTCTTTGCAGCCATAGGATTTTTGTAAAATGACTTCTATGTGGTTGATTTTTAACACCATGTGTTTGCCAACTATTTTCAGACAAATCAACATCAAACTTGCCAAAATCTGAAACAACTTTTCCAACTGAAGCAAATCTTTGCAATCGGCCTAAAATTTTGTCAAATCACTTCTTGCAACACATTTTCCATCATGAACAACATTTGTCAAATCAAGTCCTCAATTTTGCACACTTTGGGATAGGAAAAATTTCCTTGCTTTGTCAAACCATTGTCTCAAAAAGTAGATTGTCATTGGACCAAGTCAAACAAATCAATCCTTAGTCATTGTCCTTTGGTGAGCTACTTCCAACTCATAAGTCTAGTGTGGAAATCTCACCTTGTCATTTTGTCATCTTGTATTTCAAACCAGTCCTTTGACAATCCAAATTGAGACATTGGCCAAACTTTGAATGCTTAAGTCAACCTTTCCTAAAAATAATGACATAAGGCATCCCCTTTTATCACTTTGCATTGTCACTTTGCATAGTCTTAGTCTCATTCCATCCACCATCATGTCTTCAAGTCACTATGACATGCTTTCTAGTCGAATTGAATGCCAATTCATTAGTAATGGTCAAGCACAACTTTCTAGGGACTTCAAAACACTATACCTCCAATCCAAGTCCAAATTTATAACCCCTAGCCCTCCATCCATCTATCAATTTTACCAACAATCCATGAGTCCTAGTCCTCTATCCATCTACTATCAAGAGTCCCCTAACACCATCCATCACACCAAGTCACAAAAAAATTCCATTGGTCATACCCACCCTAACTTTGACAGGGGAAATCATCCATCTATCAATCTAATCCAAGCCTCCACGTCATATCCTAGTCCTTCATTCACATCATATCCTAATCCTCCATCCACATCATATTCTAATCCTCCATCCACGTCATATCCTTGTCATGCATCCATGTCCTATTCTAATCCTTCATCTCATCCTTGTCCTTCATCCATGAATCCTTTCCAAACCTCCATGTCATATCCTAGTCCATTACACACCAATCCATTCCAAGACACTCCATGTTTTCATGAAAACATATCTAGTCATGGTCTCCAAAGTCCCATCTTCTTACCTACACTTGAGGATACATATCAAGAGGCAAGTCCAAAGCATGAAATCATAACATCACCATCTTGTGCAGATCAAAATAGTCTATCCCACGACCCTATCTTTACATCCATTCAAGAAGTCCTCCTAGATAATCATAGCATACCAAAGACACCTATCATTGGTCAAGAGTCCATCCAAAACCATGTCATTCAAGAAGTCCTCCTAGATAATCATATCATACCAAAGACACCTATCATTGGTCAAGAGTCCATCCAAAACCATGTCATTCAAGATGAACCTATCCTTGGTCAAGATTCCATCCAAAACCATGTCATTCAAGATGAACCCATCATTGGTCAAGACCCTATTTTCGATCATGTCATTCCAACTGAGCCCATCTTTGATCAAGACACTACCTTTGAAGAAGTCCAAAATGATCCACTCCTTAAACTTTATGACCTTCATGATGAAACACTTGAAGATGGCCCTCTCCAAGCTTCCAACATTGACACATCCAAAAATGAGACACTTGCCTCCATGGGACACATAGACGATCTACCACTAGAACAAGAGTCTCCTAGCATGGACATATTTGCAAATGATAAAGCTATAACTAGATTTAGTGGGCTCTATGACAATGACCATGAAGATGGTTTTGATATCAACTTCGAAGCACCAATAGAATCATCAGAATCTAATATGTCAGAAAATCAAACCGAAGATGTCAGTCAAAAATCTGTCCAACATGTTAGTGAAGCTACAACATCCTATCAATTAGGATCATCTATCTTTTTCAGAGTAGGCTTCCTTATAGAGGAGAATATTTCAAGCATTAATTTCCACAATAAGGATGGGTGGGCATCTTGCTTCCAAAATAACAAGTACCCCATCGCAAACAAAAATTTTTCAGAACATGCATTATCAAGGAAAAGGACTAGGATTGCATGCGCAAGGAATTATTGAACCAATACAAGTTCAGGCAAATTACAGACATGAAGGTCTTGGTTACTCCTCAGTTGAAAAATCCAATGATGTTAGTGCTCCCTCCTTGATATTGGGGGAAACTTTATCAAGTACAAACATCAAAATGGGTGTCATGAGTAGTCCTTGTCATAAGATTGTTTCCAACACTCCTTCCATCCACACCATACACTGCCATTCCAACATGAATAAGCCTTCCATTTGGAACCAACAAAAACAAAAGTATTACAAATCTAAAATCCAAAATCAAATTTCAAAGGTATTACAGAAGCCATCCATTGTCCTTTTATACCTATGACCCATCTTGGTTTCCCTTGTCAATGGTCTAAAGATCCCTCGTCATCCCATCTAATCCTCAAGAAGTCATTCCAAATGCAACAGTATGGAAAACCTAGCCCATCATCCAAACCATTCCTTGAGTTTGTCCTTGGTCTTGCTGTAGACTTTTATCCTCTTGTCATATCATTGTCATCCTCACGTTGTTTCAGGATGTGTCCTTCCCATGTCAAACAACGTTGTCATTGTCATCATCACCTGTCAATCGGTATTCAGCTTGACTAGCAGCAAAATCATGGTTGTCCTTGGATTCATGTGCATTGGCATCATTCACATGCATTTGTCACAATTTTCGTAAAACATCAAAAAGACCTAAAAATTTGAAAAAGTCCTGAAAAAATCCTAAAAATCTGAAAAAAGTCTTGAATAAAATCCTAAAAATCATATAAAGTCCTGAAAAAAGACCTAAAAATTGAAAAATATCTTGAGAAAATACAAAATCATCCAAATCAATGTCAAAACCCAAAAACAAAGTCAATCATATCTTGTCAAGTTAGTCACATCAACCAGTCTTTGTCCAAGTCCGAACTACGTTGTCTCTGCGCATTTGCTATGTAGGCAAGATTCATCTTTGAATCCCCGAGACATTAGGTCAGTCTTTCTAGGTTAGTCAAAATAAAATCATGATTCAAAATTATGTCCTTTGGACAAGGTCATTGGTCATGTCAAAATATGAGGTCTTTGAGTGCACGAGGTAGGCAAGATTCATCTCTGAGTCCCTGAGGCCACACTAGGTTAGTCCATTAGGGTTCATGGAACAACATTTTCACACATGTAAAACTTTCTTCAGATCAAGAAAGTCTTCCATCAATCCCGAGCAAACAATCTATCAACCATCTGTTTCATCAAGCAAATTCTGATCATTTCAGCATATCAAGACAATTGAACCTGGAAAAACTTTGGGTTCTTCTTCAGATGTGTCCTTTTGAAGAGCAACTCTCGTCATTTCTTAGTGCTTTTGGATACGTCCTTCCCAAGCATTATCCTAATCATCTAGCATTTTGATGGATTCTCCTAGCTCCGAGAATTGATCTCCTAGATATCAACGTCATTCAGGATGTCTCCTTCCTGAATTTGATATCGTTCGATAGTTGGCAACCTTGATCTTAAAACTCTTGGCAAATACTTGGCACTTGTCTTTGGCCTTTTCATCATGTTACTAGTTTTTCAGCAAGATCTCGACAATAGTATTTAGAAAAACAACGATGTCTCATGATGTTGTCTTATCTTTTGACACTCATGTTACTAGTTTCTCAATGATGTCCTGACTATGAGATTTAGAAAACAGCGATGTATCATGATGGTGGCATTATTTTTTGTTATTTTGGCAATCACGTTGCTAGTTTCTCGAGGATGTCTTGGAAACCGGATTTAGAGAAGCAATGACATTTCATTATGGCAAAGAGGGGCAAATGTAGACACATAAAAATGACCTAGACCTGCAAGCTCTTCTTCTAACCCTAATTAGGACATTTTAATTATGTCCTTGACTCACTTTCAACTATTAATTAGATAATTCATAATTATTTAATTAATTCATATCTAATTATTCTTCATAATTATTAAATAATAATTTTATTTATTTATTTAATTGTCATTAATTAAGTCCTCTTCTTCCTAAAATTAGATAAATTCTTATTTATTTAATCCACCTTCCACTATAATTAAATAATTATATTTAATTATCTAATTATTCATTAGCCTCTTCTCTCATAAATTAAATAAATTTTATCTATTTAATTTCGTCCACTCTCCTAAACTTTGAATTAAATCTTTATATTTAATTTAAAAGGTTCCATTTGTCACATTCCTCTAATAATTAAATAATATCTTTATTATTTAATATTCCACCTAAATTAAATAACTTTTATTATTTAATTTCTTCTAAATCTTATTTATTTAAAATAAGTCCTAGCAACTAAATTAAATAATTTTATTATTTAATTTCTCCTCTTTTATTGTGCTCATTTTAAATAAATATTATTTATTTAAAATAAGTCCCCCTTTAAATTCCCTCTTTTAGTAAATAATTTAAATTAAATTATTTACTGTCACATGACCCCACCTCTTTTGAATTAAAATAATTTTTAATTCAAAAAGTCAACATCCCCTCTTGAATTAAATAATTTTAAATTATTATTTGATTCCCCCAACAACTCTGTTTTCCGTGCCCAGAATCTTTTGTCACATGCATTGTCAGCCATTGATTTGATTTTCTAAAAATCAATCTTGACCCTTTATTTTTAATATGACCTAATGTTACCCTAATCCTAATTTTGGGTTGCTATATGGAATATCGTCCATTGATTCTAGGGAACTTGCTAACTTTCAATCTTGGCCATTCGCACAAAATTGCATCTTCTATAAAAGAGCAATTTTGGTCACATCTTGCATCTCTTGTCTCTTGCATTTTAGATAATCTTACATTTTCATTGTTCATCTCTTGCATTTTTCATAATTTTAGCATTGTTACTTTCATTTGTTATAGCATATCTAGATTTCATTTGATATAACTTAGACATTGTAGATGCTTACTAGTTGTAGTAGGGCATAGTATTGCATGTAGTTATCAAATCTTTCAATATTTGTTTAGGGCTTGTCATTTCTATTGGCTTGCTCTTCTTAAATCTGAGGGAAAACAATTTATTTTTAGAAAATTAAGGTGGTGTAATGGAGGTTAGTCATGGAGGATGGAGACTGTTAGTGTAGGTTTTTATTACCTAGTTGGGATATTTATTTTCCCTTTATTACTAATTTTTTCCTACACCTTTTTAATCTTGCTTAGGTTAATGAAGCATGTTTAATTAGGTGAGAGGATTATGAGGTGTCACTTTCCTACATGTGAGCATCCATTTTCTATCTTGGGAAGATACCTTGCTATCTTTAGTCCAATAGATGGTTGCTCCTCATTGGTCGGTGTTGCCACCTACACCCCTCTCTCTTGCCTATATAAACACGCTACCTAGCTTGTATTTTCAATCAATATGGAATGCATTGTGTTGTTACTCTACTATTCTCTTGCTTTGAGCTCTTAATGCAATTTTGTCTCTTTGACTTTTGCATGTCTCTCGGAATCGCTGGTTTGCTTTCATTTGCATTTCAGTTTATGTAGCTTAGATCTCTCTTTCAAATTCTGGTTTTTAATCTTATTCAAGATTTCTAACATGGTATCAGAGCTATAGTTTGAGAGTTTTAGGTTCATTTGATTCCTGATTGAGAGATTGAGTTCTATAAGATCTTTTCAATCCCGTATGTTCTTCTCTTGAGTTTTATAATGATCTAGAGAATCAAAAAGGATATAACAAGACCCATTAACCCCTTTCTTTTGCATGCAATTTTTTGGGAGATCCGGGTGATTGCAGCATTTTTGGTTGTTCCAACGTGTTCGGGAGGCTCGAGAAATTCAGAAATTGCTTTCATTTCATCTGATTTGGAGATCATGTGAAAAAGTTGCAAATGGGGGTTTGAAGCTCATATTTTATGAAGCATCTTTCAAACGGGGTATTTTCAGGCCAAAAGAATATTTCTATTGTGTCTGGAAGGCCCCAAAACCCCCCTTTTCATATAAGGGTCGTGCAGATCGGACATTAGAAGCTTTGCATGTCGTTTTTCCCTTCTTGAAGATGTTTTTTTACACTGTGGCTACATTCTACGAAAGTGATAAATAAAAACGCCTATCTGGGTTTTGTTTGTTGCATCGAAAACCATCTGGGTATCAATTAGTTTTTTCATGTAGGCAACTAATCATGTGGAAATTGCATCATAAAGCTTCAGCTGGACCCCTCACCATTGCAATTTTCATTTTTTCACCTGATTTTCAAATGGCTCGTTCTCAGCCATACGGAGGTAATTTTCAGTGAAATTTTTTTTGAAAAGGGGTGGAATCACATGGTCTTTACAGTGGTATAATCTTTTTTTTTTCAAGTGACCTCATTTTTCCATAATTTAAGTTTTCTCATCAGATCTGAAGGACAGTTCTCGATTTTTGAACTTCAAACTGCTATAACTTTCTCATATGATCTCGGATTGAGGTCATTCTTTTTTTGAAAGTGGATATTTTTTTGAGCACTACACATTGGTGTAGGTTTGAAGTCATTATTCAGAGATATTTTTTTACTTCAGTATTTGGGTCCATTTTTGGACATTTGTATAACTCTGGAAAATAACTCCAGCATTGTAAATGCACTGATCTATAAAGTGCCAAGCAAATTTTTTTGGGGGGGTTTCTTTGATTGAGTAAAAAGGGGGGTTCATTGTGTTGACTCTTGTTAGCACATATTCTCTTTTAGAAACATGATTTTATGCATCATAGTTCATTATGGGGTTCTCATTTCATCCTGCTTTGATCATGTTGAAATGGGAAAACTACACACAATGGAGAAATGGTATCATCACACATCTCCGATGGCTTCATTTGTTGCCAAATTTGTATAATATTGCTCCCCCTCTTGGTTTGGAGGACATTTTTGAGGGGATATCACTCCTCTATTCAAATCATACTTTGGAGAGTTTTCTAGAGTCTCCTCATATTTGTGTCTCAACCTTGCTTGGAGATATTGAGACTATCTTAGAGGCCCTTTCTTTCTCTTCAGAGATTTCATATATGAGACTTCCTCCATCTTCATCAGAGTTTCTTCTGCATCTACATTAGATTGGCTTCAGTCTTCTTTCAATGGTTTTGAGGACACTTCATTATGGGGGGGGGCAATCAAGGCTCCATCTATTCCTTCGATGGAAGGAACATCACAATGAAATCTTTGGATTTTGTTCAGCATCTGTTTCCGCATCGTCCTGATTTGTCACCTTCTACATTGATTGGGTATGTACCTGAGTGGGTTGTGGCATCTTCATCTTCATTAGGCAAGGAGACACAATGAGCAACTTTCAGAGATATCATCAGCATTCATATACATCCATCCTTCCCTCAATTCCTATCCGAAACGAGAAGCATCTTTGCACTTGCACCTGGTTTTGTTTCTTCCGAAAGGGAGACAAGTTGTTTGTCGACATTGGATCATGTTTTGTCTACATACACTTACCTTTTTTTTGCAGGTGATCACATATTTTGGGGGGGCTATATTGTCTCCCTATTTCCCTCCTATGGGGGGGGCATTGATTGTATTGTATCCATGTGATGATTGTTGTCCTTGGGGGGATGATGTTGAGTCCTCCAATCATCACCTTTCTGCATTTCATCTCCTTTTTTTCGGAGAGGGGTTTTCTTCCCACTGGGTTTTCCCCTTTTTTCTCCATTTAGTGGGAGATTAGTTGCATTTTCATCCTATGTACATGGGTACCTAATATGGCCATCAGCCGAGACCCTTCTTTATACCCACCTAAGCAGCGCTTAAGGGGGGGTGTTAGTGTAGGTTTTTATTTCCTAGTTGGGATATTTATTTTCCCTTTATTACTAGTTTTTTCCTACACCTTTTTAATCTTGCTTAGGTTAATAAAGCATGTTTAATTAGGTAAGAGGATTATGAGGTGTCACCTTCTTACATGTGAGCATCCATTTTCTATCTTGGGAAGATACCTTGCTATCTTTAGTCCAATAGATAGTTGCTCCTCATTGGTTAGTGTTGCCACCTACACCCCTCTCTCTTGCCTATATAAACACGCTACCTAGCTTGTATTTTCAATCAATATGGAATGCATTGTGTTGTTACTCTGCCATTCTCTTGCTTTGAGCTATTAATGCAATTTTGTCTCTTCGACTTTTGCATGTCTCTCGGAATCGTTGGTTTGCTTTCATTTGCATTTCAGTTTATTTAGCTTAGATCTCTCTTTTAGATTTTGGTTTTTAATCTTATTGAAGATTTCTAATAGAGACAATCTATGAGATTGTTCATCTATTCCTTTGCACTCCATTACCTACTTTGGGTTTTATATTTCTGCATATGATATTGCTAAACCTAGAAATTTCCCATTGTTACACATATAAGAAGGATAGTCTAAGATTTGATGGAACAAATTATTCTTTGTGGAAGACTCGAATGGAGTGTCATCTGAGATGCATTGGTGAACCTTACTAGACAATTACAAAGAATAGATATATCATCCCACAAAATGGTCCTTCTACTAGAGGTGAGATTAATGAAGCCGAGTACAATATCAGGCCTAAGGAAGCATTGTTGAGTGCTCTGACTTATTGTGAGATGAAAACTGTACGGAGCTGAAGACTGCTTATGAGATCTGGAAAAAGTTGGAAACCTGGTATGAAGGTGATACCCATGTGAAGATTGCTAAGCTGTAAATCCTGAAAGGGAAATATGAAACATTGAGAATGAGTGAAGATTAGAACGTTACTTCTTTATGCAAAGAGTGAATGAACTTGTGTGTAGTATCAAATGTGTTGGTGGAACATTGGAAGAATCAGAGACTGTTGCTAAAGTGCTCAGATCCTTGCCCATTGTATACAAACACAGAGCTGTTGCTATTGAGGAGATCAAAATTGTGACAAATGTAACCAGAGACATGTTGATTGTTAAGCTTTCTTCTTTTGAGTTAAGTGAGTTTGGTGAATCTCTTCCTAAGAAATAATCTTCATTCAAAGCTACTATCTTTGGAAAAGATAAGTAGAGATATGATCTAGGAGAAAGTTCTTCTAGAAAAATGTCCAAGTATGAGTAGGAAATGAGAGAGATTGAGGAAGAAGAGAGAAAACTAGATGATCCCAAAGCACTTATTGTCAAGAGGGTAACCAGAGGAGAAGGTAAGTATAAAGGGAAATTTCCTCTTAAATGTTTTTCTTGCAATGAGATAGGTTATTTTGCCTCAAGGTGTCCAGAAAGAGTTCCTAAGCCAAGACCTAACAAGCCTAGATTCTAAAGAAAGTGTTATTATGCTACTGATGAAGGTGTGAAAAATGATGAATCTAATAAAGGGAATTTAAGTGAGGATGAATGGGTATTTATTTCTATCAAAGAAAATGATCCAGTACCTATTGAATCTACTAGTTGCATAAATTTGGAGAAAGCTCTAGCTGCCAAAGTTGAAGAAAAAGATGAATGGGTGATTGACAATGGATGCTCTCATCACATGAGAGGTGATAAAAGTAAATTTGTGAGCTTGGAAAAGTATGATGGTGGTGTTGTAAGATTTGGTGATGGTGTAATCTATGGTAGAGGATCCATTTCTCTTGATGGTAAGCATAATATTTATGATGTCCTATAAGTGGAAGGATTGAAGCATAATATCTTAAGTGTTGGACAGATGGTTGACAAGGGATACAATCTTCAATTCAAGGATGGGAAGTGTAGAATATTGGGGAGTTCCAAAAATGTCATTGCATTTCATACAAAAACAAAAGATAATATCTTTCACCTAAGTGCCACTAGAATTTTTTTTATGATTTCTCAAGTTGATGAAAGTTGGTTGTGGGATAAGAGATTGTGTCATGTAAACTTTGACAATATTATCAAGATAAGTTCTATTTAGGTAGTGAGAGATCTTCCTAAATTGATAAAACCTACTAATACTATATGCAAGGGATGTTAGTTAGGGAAGCAAACTAGAGTTTCATTCTGGAGCAAACAACATTGTTCAAATGAAGTGTTTGAGCTTGTGCATACTGACTTGTGTGGTCCTTCTAGAGTCGGAAGTTTACAAGGAGACAAGTACTTCTTGTTACTTATTGATGATTATTATAGATTGATGTGGGTTACTTTCTTAAGGGAAAAATCTGAAGCTCTAGAGAAATTCAAGATTTTTAAGGTTATGGTTGAGATAAAGATAGATTTGAAGATTAAATTTTTGAGACTAGATAGATGTGGTGAATTCACTTCTGGTGAGTTTAATTCTTTCTATGAAGAACATGGGATAAAGAGACAATTATCTACCCCACGAACCCCTCAGCAAAATGGAGTTGTGGAAAGGAAGAACAAGACAATTCAAGAAGCTACTAGGACCATGATGCTGGAAGGAAATGTTCTACATATCTACTAGAGAGAAGTTGTGATTACTACCATTTACACTCTCAACTAGGTACATGTCAAAGGTGATACCATTAAGACTCCTTATGAGCTATGGTTTGGTCATAAGCCTACTGTTAGATACTTCAAAATCTTTGGGAGTAAATTCTATATCAAAAGAGATGAAGATATAAGAAATTTTGATGCTAGAAGAGATGAAGGAATATTTCTTGGTTATTCTACTAAAAGTAAATCCTACCAGTGTTACAATAAGAGATTGAGGAAAGTAATTAAAAATGCTAATGTCAAGGTTGATGAAGACATAGTTAGACCACATAGAACCTATGGATATGATTCAGATGATCAGAATGAAAGTTCAGATAAAGGAAAGAAAGTTCATACTCTAAATCAAGTTCAAATCATTCCAGTGAATCATGAAAATCAAGAGGAAGAAACTAGTGAAAGTGCAAAAGTGAGATCACAAGAGCCTGAAGTTGAAGAACACCCTAAGAATCCAAGGTATGAAAGACTAAATCATTCAAAAGATGAGATTATAGGTGATAAGAACAAAGGTGTTCAAACTAGGAGAAGAATTGCAGAAGAATACTATTTGATCTCAAAGACTAAGGCTAATAGTGTCAATGAAGCATGCAAAGATGAACATTGGATGGAAGCAATAAAAGAAGAACTATTGCAAATTGAGAAGAATGATACATGTATTCTTGTTCCTAGACCTAAGAGAAAATATGTAATTAGAACTAAATGGGTCTTTCAAAACAAACTGAATGAGCAAGGTGAAGTTCTTAGAAACAAAGCAATATTGGTGTGTAAAGGATATTCTCAGATGGAAGGAATTGAATTTAAAGACAAAATTTCTCCTGTTGCTAGGATTGAAGCTGTGAGACTATTTCTTTCTTATGTTGCTTACAAAAACTTCAAGGTGTATCAGATGGATGTCAGCTCAAAATTTCTAAATGGTGAATTGGATGAAGAAGTATATATTGAGCAACCTAATGGATTTCAATCAACTGATCAGGGAGATATGGTTTTCCGATTGAAGAAAGCATTGTATGGACTTAAGAAAGCCCCAAGAGCATGGTATGCCAGACTGGGAAAGTATTTGTTGAAGCTTGGATTTAATAAAGGTACTACTGATAGTAATTTGTATTTCAAGATTGGTCATGATAAAGATTTTATTGTTGAAGTCTTTGTTGATTATATCATTTTTGGAGGAGATGATAGTTTGTGCATGAAGTTTGCTAATTAGATGTAGAGTGAGTTTGAGATGTCTATGATTGCAGAAATGAAATTATTTTTGTGATTGCAAACTACTTAGCTAGATAGAGGGATCTTTATATCTCAGTCCAAGTATGTGAAATAATTGTTAATGAAGTTTGGTATGGAAGATTTAAAGCCAATTGGTACACCTATGGTGATCGGATGTAAGTTGACACAAGATGATGATTATCCTAAAATAAATGACTAGGTATAGATCCATGATTGGTGGATTTCTTTATTTGACTCAAAATATACTTGATATCATGAATTTCATATGCATTGTTGATTTCAAGTTGATCCTAAGGAATCTCATGTGACAGCTGTGAAGAGGATTTTCAAGTACTTGAAGGGGATAGTTGATTTTGGCCTATGGTATCCTAAATAAGATGACCTTACTTTGAGTGCTTTTACTAATTGCAAGATGTCTATGATTGCAGAAATGAAATTATTTTTGTGATTGCAAACTACTTAGCTAGATAGAGGGATCTTTATATCTCAGTCCAAGTATGTGAAATAATTGTTAATGAAGTTTGGTATGGAAGATTTAAAGCCAATTGGTACACCTATGGTGATCGGATGTAAGTTGACACAAGATGATGATTATCCTAAAATAAATCAGACTAGGTATAGATCCATGATTGGTGGATTTCTTTATTTGACTCAAAATATACTTGATATCATGAATTTCATATGCATTGTTGCAAGATTTCAAGTTGATCCTAAGGAATCTCATGTGACAGCTGTGAAGAGGATTTTCAAGTACTTGAAGGGGATAGTTGATTTTGGCCTATGGTATCCTAAATAAGATGACCTTACTTTGAGTGCTTTTACTAATGCTGATTGGGTAGGAGATGTGAATGATAGAAAGAGTACTAGTGGTGGTACATTTTTCTTGGGAAAGAAGCTGATTTCATGGTTAAGTAAGAAGCAAAATGCCATTTCTTTATCTACTACAAAGGCAGAATACATTGTTGCTGCTAAAAATTATACTCAAGTATTGTGGATGAAGTAGATGTTGAAAGATATCAAAATTGTGTATGATGAACCTATTGCTATATTCTATGATAATTCAAGTGCAATCAACATTTGTAAGAATCTGGTACTGCATTCAAAAACCAAGCATATATCTAATCAAGTTTCACTTTTTAAGAGAGAAGGTGAGTGAAAAGAAATTCAAATTGGAGTATGTGCCCACTAAGGAATAGATTGCAAATATCTTTACCAAGTGTCATGTCCCTGAAATTATAACACCTTAAAATACAAATAAATGAAAGAAATAAATAAATATAAAAAATGTAAAAAATAAAATAGCAATCTAAATATCATTATAATTATCATTATCGCAGATAATATTACAATTATAAAACAATTATTATAATGCAAAATAGAATAAATTGATTTTATTATAATAATAATATCCATGGTAAAATTAATAATAGTTATGCCTCAATTAAGTAAATGAATAAATGAACATTACAATTATCTTAATTAATAAGAACCATTAATATCTTTTATTATAAGTATCATAATAATACAAATAATAATAAAATGATAAAATAAAATAATAATATATACCTCTGACCTAATTAATACCTAAATATCATAGACTAAGCAACGATCCCTAGCAAGGCAAGAGATAAATAGTAGTTAGTCAAACCAACGCACATAACAAACATAATACTATTAATAATAGCAATTGTTATTATTAATAGAACAAAACAATCGGTGATAGGAAGAGACATGGTCTTTAGGAACTGTAGGTGAAGTGAAAGGTCATGCCTTGTAGAGATATATAAGGAAGGTATTCCAAACAAGAAGAGGAGGGAGGAAAGGGATAGAATGGAATGTAAAAAACAAGAAATAAAAAGAAGATAAGAAATCAGAGAGAGATATTTCTGAGTAAACAATAGATGTAGGAATGAAATAAGGTAGTATGAATTGGGAGTGAAGAGAAAGGAAAGTAAAAGGATCTGAGTACAGAAAATCATGTGAGGTTACTCACTTAGCAATTAATATTTAGTATTTCCAAACATCAGAATAGAAAAACCATTCAACAATATTGATAGAATTTGCAACACAATAGATTAAGAAGTTAAGAAGCAGATATAAAATATATATATGGTTATACATGTAACATGTGTAAGAATATTTATAAATATATAAATAAATTCATATAGATAGTTAGGGGGAAGAAAGAATGAGAAATATAAGAGTAAAATGCAGCAGATCTGCTAAAGATATAGAAATGTAGAATCGAAAGGCATGCCTTCTGTTTTATAAAATGTTCATAAGTTATAGAGTAGAATCAATAGATGTATTTATTATTAATTGCTTCCAATCATGATATTTTTAGAATCTGTTGAGTAAGGAAGAGTAGATGTATTTATTATTATTTGTTCTAACCATAAGATATCTAGAATAAGGTCAATAGATATATTTTTATTTTGTCTTTGATTTATAATATGATCAGAAATCTCTAAGAGTAGATTTGATATTTACATAAGAATCAATGATAAATGCAAATGTATTTGATTTCTTAAAAGATTGTCTTCATGAGTGTTTGCAACTCATTGGGAGGAAGGGCGTGAGGGAAGTGGTGCCTAAAAACCCCACTTAAGTCCACCCTCGGAACCCAAGGCAGGGATGGGCCCTGGAGAGGTGGAAATTCCACTCATAGTCTGCCTAGTCCCAAGGCCTAGGTGGGCCATGGAGGGGTGGGGGTTCCACTCATAGTCCGCTGCGGCCATGGAGGGGTGGTAGGCCTGGGCCACTTATTCGCTCCCCCGACTATACCCAATAAGTCAAGTGTCTTCCGAGGTGCTGGCATGGTTAGAGAAATAAAGTACTAGTGTTTCCACTAAGCATGCCACTCCGAGTATGGAATGGTCTTAGTTTGGACGTTCAACTTGGAGCCAAGGGGTGGGTTGTCCCGAGGGGATGCTTGTGCCCTTGGGCTTAGATGGATAGCTTCGGGAGGATCTACCCATGCCACTCCTCTTCTATTTTCATTATTACTTTTGTGATTATGCTTATATTTTGGATATCTAGATATTAATGCTAATAGATATGTTGTTAATATGGTGAATACAAGATTCTTATCTAGGGTTATTGCATTAAGAGAACATTCATTTGGAAAAGAAGAATTCTTAAACCTAATCAATAGATGAACTCTAGGGAAAATTGAGTAAGGGACATTACACCAAGCCCTTGTCTAGGGATAATTTTGAGTATCTCAGGGGGAAGCTAGGGGTGATTACCCCTCCTAATCAGAATTAATAAGCAATGACCTGCATCAGTCCGTGAATTTCATAGTCATATCTTGTGATCTGGATTGATGTTTTGGTGGCTGCTACTTAGGGGGAGTAGTCATATGTTCATAAATTTGGTTCAGAGCTTGTGTGGAGAAAGATAATGTGTACCTTTGTCACTAATGTCAAAAGGAGAGAAGAGTCTTATGAAAAATTGTGAAAGAGTTAAGGAGAAAAGAGTCAAAATCTAAGGGGGAGAAAGTATTGTTGATGGTGTTTTTCACATCATGCATTACCAGGAATACGAAAGGGGGAGATTGTTGGATATTTTTGATATGTGGTACACTATTTCCATTAATGTCTTTAAGGTTGTATATGTCAAGGATATTGAGAAAATTGTAATAAAATAAGTTGCAGGTTGTTGGTAATGCAGTGAAGTTTAGTATCATGGCTAGCTTAGTATATTGATGATAAGAAGTTGCAGATTAAAGGGTTTGTTGAAAAGTATATCTAGTTTATCCACATGTAGTTTTAGAGGTTCACATGTTGATTTGATCAAGTTATGAGTATCTATGTTTTGATAGTTGTTTTGTTGCTTTAGTTGGTGTTCTTGAAAGAAGATGATGTGATTCTAGTAATTTGAGTTGTTATAGATGCTTCTGTGGTGATTCATGATGCTAGTGGATGTTTCTATATCATGCTTTATCTATTTTTTTGGGCGATTGGTTATTTTCTTCTATGATTTCATGTTTTTCATGATCATGACCGATAGGGTGATTGTAGCGTGTTGCAGATCTTTGAGGCATAATTGTTTAAGGTGTTTCGTGTTTGAGACATGTTGTTTTGGGTCCTTACTATGTTTTGGCTGACATTGTTTGGTTCACATTGATAAATTTTTTATTGATTTGGGCTGACAGTTTGTACACATTTTATATTTTGTTGGGCGAACATGTAGTTGATGTTATCCTTAGTTGCAGATATATATGATTTATTGTTTATACCATTTGAGGGTATGGTGTGCGATGTATGTTGTGTGTGAATAATGTTCTAATATTTCAAAGGAAGAAGTAAAGTGTGAAGAAGAGTGAGCAGAAGAAAGTGTTTATGTGATTAACTGAAACTATAATTAGGCATTAGAAGATGTTGTTTTCTTAGTTCAAAATCTTCTATATGTAATCCGAATGTTACTGTAAGACAGCGAGTCTTCCTTTGGGAAGTGGGCCTTTTGTATTTGAGTAGTGAGCTCTAGGAAGTGTGCTTGAATGCATGTGTATTCCCCATTTATAATAATTTTAATAGAGTATAATCTTTTTGACTAACCTCCACTATGGTTTTTCCCCTAATAGGGATTCCAGGTAAAAATATTGTTGATATATGTTTTGATGTGGTGATGGTTTATGATTTCATGTTTGTTTATCAGATATGAGAATGAGTTTAATAAGTGTAATTTTTGTGACAACTGATTCACCCCCCTCTCAGTTGTCTGCCATTGTGTTACCAACACTTTATTCCCTAAAATTGATTGAAATAAGCTAACCAACACTAACATAATGGTATATATTTTAGTAATGTATAGGTCATTTTCCATAGTCAGTCATTATTCTCAGGCAAGTGGATTTTAAAGTAGACTTCAAGACAGTTGAAGACAAACGCTAGAAGTCTAGGTGCCAAAATTTTAGGAAGTGCATAATGGATTGATTCTTTTAAAGCTTTCTATTTTTTGTGTTCAAAGACTTTATGGCTCACTCCAAGCCTTTTAAATGCATTATGCTATGGACCTAAGTCCATGGGTAGTTGAATTTTGTTGAATAATTTTGTAGTGGTGATCTTTCACTAGCTAAATTATAGGATTTTGTTAGAAGTTTTATATAAATATGTAACCAACAGAAACAATGATGATGGATATCATTATGTTTTCATAATGTTTTTTTAAGCTGTCTCTATGTTACACTATTGATATGAATAAAATAAGATTTTTCTGTCTCATTCTGAGTTATTATTATTGTATGATGGAATTATCTTGGATGGATTAATCTTGAAGTTACCAAAGTTCATGTGATGTGAATTAGCATAGTAGAACCTGAGACCTGGCCACTATAGTGAATCATAGAGTAAATAGATAAGTATCTTTGTTTTCAATTCTTTTATTTTTATTTTGTATTTGATAATTATGAATGGATGCGATTCATAGGCGTTGAGCTATGTTAAGTTGTTCCTGTAGGTTGTAGTTTGAGTTTATAATCTTTAGTTATGTTTATTTGAAGTTTTAGAGCACCCACTCTGGTTGTTAAGTTTGTTTTCTATTAACAATTAGATGTTAGTGAAAGGTTGTCATTTTAACTTATAGTTTTATTGCAAGTACTTCTTTTCAAGTAATTTACATGCTTTCTAGATTAATCATTTATGCTTTCTAAGTTTAAACATTTCATGCTTTCTAGTTTAGTCATTTTATGCTTTCTAGGTGAATTTTTTTTGCTTTCTAGTTTAATGGCCTTTTAGTTTAAGTTATATTTTCAACTATTCCAGACATTTAGAAAATGTGAGAGTTATTCAAGATTTTTCCTATTGAATATAGCCTCCAAACACTACCCAGTCGATACATTGATGTATTTTTCAACTAGAGTGATAGGACCTAATGACAACCTATAAAATATTTTTTAAAATCTTTTAAGGGCATCTGGGAAACACTGAATACTTTGTTTGGATGAAAATTTGATAGTGCAAAAATAACTATAAAAAAAGTTGTATGGATTGAAAATGGAAGAAGGTGAAGATATCACTCACATCAGTAAATTATATTTCTTGATAAATCAGTTGGCTGGTATAAATGAAGAAATAAAGGAAAATGATGCAAAATCAATACATTTAAATAGTATGACTCACAAGGTATTCACCATAAGAAAAATCAATCCAATTCTAGAAAGTATTATATCCACATTGCTTGATGAAATAAACAAACATGTTTTAGAAGAAGAAGTTGCATTGACTACACAAAACAAGGCTAGTACTTATTACGAAAAATCAAAACATATGATGAAGTTCAAACATGAAAGTGGCACATGTAGTACTAAATTTAAAATAGAGAGCACAAGATCTTCTTGATGGAAAGTTTCAAGATAATGCTTTGATAATGAATGAAAGGACCACACTTCAAGTGATGAAGAAATTCCGCATCAAAGTGACAAAGAATATTTCTACTAATTTCTAGTTTTTCTCTATGTCAGTACTAAGGGGGGATGTTAGAATTTAGTACTTGACATAAATAGTTAAATAAATAAATTACATGCTATTGTTAATTCAATAAATTAATTTGGTTTTGGAAGTATATTCTCATAATCAATTTCATATGGAATAATGGCCTTATAAATCCAATACTATGTAATAGATTTTGGTGTAATGTGAATGATTGAATTTTAATTTGAGAGTAATCTCATTTTTTCTCTCTCATTTCAATATTTATCACACATCTATTTTACTAAATTTATGCATCCCAATCTTACTTAGCTATCCATGGAGGTGGAAAAACCAAAGTGGGGGTTTGACTAAGGAAAATCCCTATACAACCCTAACATTTTTATTCGTCTCCATGTGTGTAGGTGTTGAATAGATTCAACCAACAAAATATTTCATTTTGGCAATTTCTTGTCTTTATTCATATAGATGATAGTGTGGGTGCATAGACATCCTCATGAAACGTTGGAATCCAAGGGCAAGAATTCACCCAACTGGTATCACATTTTGTATATTTAGTAATTTTTGTTTCTATAAACTAAATATTTTTATCACTTTGTATTTGCAAGTTATTTGAGATTTTCAATAATATTAATTGTTAAACATAGGCTATATTTTAGTTTAAAAATATCTTTATTTCTAGTTCACTTGAGCAAGGTCAATTGAGGTAGTTGAGAGACAATTTTCTTCATGAGATCTTGGGTATAAAATTATCTCCTTAATATTTTGGTGAACCTGATGTGAAAACATCTCATGTCAGATGTTTTTGTTCGATATTTCAACATATTTGCTAATGTATTCTCAGAGAAAGAGTTTGATATGCTAGAGGATGTCCTGGATGATTTCCTAGAGGCATATCATCCTATTTGAAAACCTGTTATACAAAATCCACCCTTAGAGTCTCCTTCCTTGCATGAAAATACGTCTATAAATGTGATTGTAGTCTCCACTACCCCTAAAAGGTTTAAGAGACCAATCATTTATGTGACTTCAGCTAGTCCTTCCCCAAAGAGTGTCCATTTTATATGTGGTGTTTCATTCAATAGTGACTCTCTAAATTTTTATACAAGGTATACAAAATTCAAAGCTTCTTCTTATAATGTAGTAACTCATACTTTTAATACTAGAAGGAATAAACTATTTTTGATCAAACTATTTACTTAGTATGATCAAGTATTGAGCAACTCCTAGTTACTCCTACTAAGATATCACTTTGGGATTTTGTTAAGACTGTCCTAGTTTATCAAGGTATGATTCAGGAAGCTCTTCAAAATACTGTTTTAACCTCTTCTGCTAGGCCAATGGATTTGAATGCATTGATAGATCATATTCAAGTGGATTTATCAAATATTATGTTCTATCCACATGAAATTCTACCTCCAAAAAGTGAAAAATCAAGAAGATTCATTAATGATAATTTTTTACATTAATAACATCAGCATTAGGAAAAATCTCATTGATACTAGTTTGACACTCAATGTTTGTAGTCTTGATCTATTTCCTAAGGCTAAAGTTAATTCAAGTTCTCTTGCTACATCTTCTTTATATACTTGTGGTTTTGATAACATTGGTCGACAAACTTTGGGTACTATTATTTTTACCTTAAGGATATGACCAGTCATCACTCCCACCCTAGTGTATGTTGTGCTAGGACCTCTATCATAAAATATCCTCTAGGGTAGAACTTGGATTCATGATTTAGGTATGGTCACTTCTACCTTCATGGTTTTTTAAGTTTTTTGTTAACAATCAGGTAGTTACAATCAAGGATGACCCTAATGCTATACATTTTATGTCAAATGGTAGTAGGTGGTCATGCCTCAGTTACACCTACCTTTCAAAATTAAATTCCTTTGTTATATTCCATCTTGAAAAAAAGTTGAAGGAAAGCTACAATATGAACTTATGCAAGTGAATTCAGATCTGAAAATTAGATCACAAAATCAAATTTAAACATATGATTGCAACATACATGACAATATAAAATCAAAAAATAAAATTTGACACCAGATTTATGTGGAGAAACAATTAAATTAGAAAAAACTACATACCAGGAAAATAGGACACGTTTATTTTTAATCTTCGAATGAGAGTGCACAATAATACACTTCAGTACTAATCTCTGATAAACTCAAAAACACGTTGTTATATGCACTAACTCAATATAAACTACCATCCCATGGCTCCAATTTATAGAAATTATGGGAGATAAAACAAAAAATGGTAAACCAAAATAAGAGGCACAAAACCACCTGCAAAAAAGCACATCCCTATTCTTGGACAACCAAAAGAAATAATAAAATATTAATTGGGAATTCAAGGCTCCCACATGGGTGCCTAACCCATAGCCTATCCAACTTCTTTCTTTCTGGACGCTCCGATGACCTTTACGCTCCCCAATGGAACACCAATGAACACATTTTCTTCTCCAATATTGGGTGCCCCATCCAAGACCTTTCACATTCCTTTTTGATGCCTAGGAAAGACTCCTTATCTATATTTGATGTGCAACCTTTATTGAAATTAAATCCTCTCTTTAAAATATAATTACAACATGCCAAAATTTAATATTTTTCTCTCATGTCCCCTAGAACACATTCCAAGGAACATGGAGACATACAAATGACATAGGATTGCAAGGTTAGTGTAACCTTATCCTACCATTCTCCCACTTGAAATTATATATCATAATTACATCCAAAAGATAAAAAACATAAAATAAATTATAGTGGTCAAGGCCCATGGCCTTCTTGCACTAAAATAATTTAATGTCAGTTATTAGCTTCATAAGAGAATCAACAAAACTATCCAGTGTTAATATTTTCTATCGAGAACTTACCATTATCAACCATCTCTCATAAAAATTGATACTAAACATCAACATGCTTAGTATGAGCATGATACATAGGATTTTTGGTCAAACAAATAACACTTTGACTATCACATCTAATCCTTATTGTCCTGCAATTAAGACCAATGTCATTACCAAGATTCTATAACCATACCACCTCCTTAGAGGCATGTGTAGAATCCATATACTCTACTTTAGTGGTAGAAAATGCAAATTTAGGTATCCTCTTACTAATCCAACTCATTGCACCTCTAAACAAATTAAATATAGTCACTATTGGAACTTCGACTATTCAAGTCACCTATCCAATTTGCATCAACAAACCCATGTATGTCCAATGAATTGACCACATCATCAGTACCATGATAAAACAAATAATAATCAGAAGTACCTCACAAAGATCTAAACACCCTCTTAACAATAATCCAATTCTCTCTACCAGTGTTAGACATAAACTACTTAGAATTCCCACTCCTTGGACTATATCTAGTCTAGTGCAAACCATTGCATACATAAAACTACAAATGACACTAGCATAAGGAACCATATACACATCCTCAAAATCATCATAAGAATCAGGACACATATCTAAGCTCAACTTAGTACTAACTAAAAAATGGAATACTAATTGGATTATAGTCATGCATATTAAACCTCTACAAACTACTATTAACATACTTTGGCTTAACCAAATATTTCTATGAACTCGGTCTCTACTGATCTCCATCCCAAGAATATGTTTTGTAGCCCTCAATTCCTTCATATCAAATTTTCTAGAAATTTGTTTCTTGAGCTCACTTATCATCACCTTATTCTTACCAATAAAAACATATCATCAACATACAAGACAATAATTAGAATGTAATAATCAATAAACTTAGTGTACTGTTAGAATCAAACATGCTCTGATACCATGTTAGAATTGGCTATGAATGCCAAGATCTATGGACCAACTGGAAAGCACAAGAAGAGAGAAAATAATATGACAAGAATAAACTGTATTCAATGTCAATATGATATGACTCAATGTGTGTGTGTGTGTAAAAATGAAGTAGAGACCCCTTGGTTATATAGCCAAGGTGAGAACATAGGAGGGCATAAGATTATGACAAGTGTTATAATCTTATGACATGAGACAACAATGAAAAGCTATCACTCCACCTAAAGTGGAAAGGTGATAATGTGATAACCAACACAAATAGTGGATCTACCATAAAAGGTGGAAACCTAATCACATGATATGTCCATGAAAGGTGGAGGTGATAAAGTAATAAGAAGATAAGTCCACCAAAGGTGGAAATTCTCCAACAACTCCTATGTGGTCCCTAAGTAAACTTAACTAAGGTGTAATTATGACTTAGGACAAGGTACAAAACATTTAATTACACCAACACCCCCCCTTAAGTGCAACTTAGGGAGAATGTACACAAATGCAAACAAAGCAAGATGGGTCCCGACAACTAGGCCATGTTAGGTACCCATGTACAAATGCAATGCAATCTCTCACAAATGGACAAAAGGAGAAAACCTAGCAGGACAAAACTCCTCCCCAAAAGAGAGATGCAATACAAAATAGAAATGCTCTCAATGATGCATGAGAAGGTAAAAACCCCATGTGAGGAAGAAGATCCCCCCATAAGAGAGAATTAGAAGAGAGACAAGACGGCCCCCCCTCAATGTTGAGTCTCCTGCAATGATGGTAGAAGCTCGACATTGAATGTTGGAGATGATCCAATCTCACAGAACAACATTCCTCCCCTTAGGAAGAAACAAAACCAAGGATGTATGCAGGATGTATGATGTCTTTGAATGATGCTCAAGTGTCTCCACGTCAATGCCGAAAGATGACACACTCCAAACAGGCGTTCTAGGCCACACTTCTGAAGAGTACAATCCAAAATCTATTAGAGAAGAATGTAGAACATGATCCAAAGAGAATGATATCCCCTTTAAAGACAAAGAAGCTTCCTCCAAATGTTGTCCAAAAGTATCCACACTCATGCCAAACTACAAAGAATGATCATGTAGAGACTGAACAAGAGGGTCAGAGTGTTCCCTCACAACAACTGAAGAAGGAGCATCTTCATCAAAGAGAAGATGAATGTCATCAATGATGTCCCCCAAATCTACAAGATGAGACTCCACAAACAAGTCTGAAATACCTATCAAGAAGCCATCCAAAGTAGCCATATCTAGAAGACAATGTTTATCCTGTTGCACTAAATCACAAGGAACCCAAACTGTGGAATCATAAGTATCATCAACTACAACAGTAGATGAATCTACCAATGCTAGATCACAAGAGTCCTTAGCCTCAAGATGTTGACTCATAGATGAAGAAGATGAACCCTTTAAATCTAGATTAGGAGCCATAGAAACTGAAGTCTCAATAGATGTCTCTGTAGGAGAAGAAGGAGAAGGTTCGATGTCATCAAAACTACCATAAATTTCCCAATCAGCAATTGTTTTAGCTGTTTTATCATCAATAGGTCAAAACTCGGCAAGTGGAACAAGACAATCTGCAACAGGATCCTCTGGGAATGGAGGTTCATTCGAGTCTCCATACATCTCCCAAAGTTTGGTCATAAGGCCAAGAGGGATCACAATACCATCAATGACCATTAGTGTATCAATATCACAATTACAACGAATTAATCCCAAGATATGTGTTGTTTTAAAGCCCCGCACAATTCTCTTCCATTTTGATGAAGGTTTAGGAACTAGCCCATAGAGATATGGGAAAAGATTAAGCCACCTACAATGTGTTAGGATTCCATCTTTCCAAGACTTAAAGTTCCATCAATTTAACCTTATTACAGCAGGATGTATTTTTATTCCCATATTTAAACTCTTCAACTTTAGTCACACAATAGACCAATCAAGAGACATAAACCAACAAAGGAAAAAGATTACCCCCCCAAATCACTCAATCATGAAGCCCCCCAAGTAGTATCTAATTTGGCACTTTATACTTAGTGCGTTTACAATTGCCACTGCCAGAAACAACAAAGTGGACTTTGATTTTGGTATATGCAAATTGCCAAAATAGGCCGCAAACTCATAGTGAAAAAATTATAGTAGATGAGATAAATCTGATCACACCACTGATAAGTACACAAAAAATTATGCACTTTAAAAAAAAATGGCACTCAAAAGTGTTACCGTAGGAGCAAGATATGAGCTCCCAAAGTTCCAAAATGAGGACGAAGCAGCAACACCTATGAGAATCTGAAATTTATAGAAAAACCAAAAGCCAAAACCAAAAACTAATTGCACCACTGCGTAGATCACAAAAAAATAGCCCAAATCAAAAGAAATTGCTTGAAAAAAGGAGTCAAAATGACTAAGTTATGGAGCTTCAAAGTTGAACTACAAAAATGAAAAGCTCATTGGAGAGGGGGTCAAAATTTTCAATTGAGCGCTGATGTCATGCTGACTGAATGATGATGTCATCAAAATAGTGTGTTAAATTTGATGGCCTACGAATGTCAAAATGGCTGTCGCCTCTGCTTGCCGGGAAAATTTGAAGACTATCGGAATATTCTGGAATCTTATCTGCTGGGATTTTGTTTGCCGGCTGCCGGAAACTTACACGTGTGAGAGCCCATGGATGTGGTAGGTCCAGGAGTTGGCGGGGCCATGGGTCACATGCTGCAAGCCACGTGGCACTCGCGATACTCATCGGTACCTGTGGTACCTGTGTACCCTGCAGGGAGTACAGTCTGCGGACTATCTTTGATTTGTTTTTATTTTCTAAATTTTTTAAATTTTTTTGATTTTTCAAATCAATACAATTTTGAAACGAATTTTCTTTTTCAAAATTTTTTTTCCAGAAAAAAATAAATTGATTTTTTATTTTTTTTTCAAAAAATCGTATTGTCCGCCATTATGATGCCTAGGGGTCGTACGACTCTTCGGGCAAATTTTTTTTGCCTCACCAAATGAATTGCTCCGATTTGGATGATTGGATAGTTGATCTTAGGTCTTTTGGCCCTTTTAGACGTGATGGAAGGGTCAGATTTTATCCAAAATGCTCCAAAAATGGAGCTACCTTCTAGATCTGGCAAGCATAATGCAACTTCAAACCCTCATAGATTTGGCCTCATATGTCCGATTTGGACGAAATAAAAGGAAAAATCGACTTTCTCAAACCTTCCAGACGCAATGCTGAGCTTATATTTGCACTAGCAAGCTCTGATATAAACCTACAATAAAGAGCCAAAAATGGAACCTCCCCAAATCTGGTACCTCTCTTCAGAAATAGACTCTCCAATGACACCCAGCCCGCTCTGATACCATGTTAGAATCAAACATGCTCTGATACCATGTTAGAATTGGCTATGGATGCCAAGATCTATGGACCAAATGGAAAGCACAAGAAGAGAGAAAATAATATGACAAGAATAAACTGTATTCAATGTCAATATGATATGACTCAATGTGTGTGTGTGTGTAAAAATGAAGTAGAGACCCCTTGGTTATATAGCCAAGGTGAGAACATAGGAGGGCATAAGATTATGACAAGTGTCATAATCTTATGACATGAGACAACAATGAAAAGCTATCACTCCACCTAAAGTGGAAAGGTGATAATGTGATAACCACCACAAATAGTGGATCTACCATAAAAGGTGGAAACCTAATCACATGATATGTCCATGAAAGGTGGAGGTGATAAAGTAATAAGAAGATAAGTCCACCAAAGGTGGAAATTCTCCAACAACTCCTATGTGGTCCCTAAGTAAACTTAACTAAGGTGTAATTATGACCTAGGACAAGGTACAAAACATTTAATTACACCAACAATACACATAACGACCCTCTTTGCTGCTAATAAAACCCAACTTCAATGAAAAATAATCAAACTTCTACTACCACATCTTGGGTGACTGTTTCAAACCATACAAAGATCTCTTCAACTTGCAAACCAATTGTTCTTTTCCTTCCACAACAAAACTGTCAGGCTGTCACATAAATTTCCTCCTCAAGATCCCCATGCAAGAAAGTAGTTTTAACATCTACTTTCTCTATGTAAAAATCACAAGAAACATCAATAGATAATAAGAATCTAATAGAAGTTAATTTAGCAATAGGTGAGAAAATTTCACCAAAATCAACTCCCTCTCTCTAGGAGTAGCCCTTAGCCACTAATCTGGCCTTGTACCACTCTAATCGACCATCTACTCCAAATTTATTTTTAGATACCCAATTGCATCTAATGGGATTCCTTCCTTTGGGAAAACTAACAAGATCTAAGGTATATCAAATATCCAAAGCTACCATATCCTCCTGCATGGCCTACAACCAATACTCACTTTCCTTCAAAGAGTGAGCCTCCTAATAGGATCTAGGTTCATCGTCAATACTCAACAAAGAAAATACACAATGGTAATATGATGGATTATACCTTTCAATTGGATCTCGTTACCTTGTGGACCTTCTCAAGGTAGGAGTAATGGTATCTAATTGTTCTTCTTCTTTTATGTACTTATCTTGCACATCCTCTAAACTATCTAAACCCTCTTCTTCTTCTCCATCTTCAGATCTATCTTATTTGTTCTTACACATGTGTATCTTCCCGATTCTCAATCTTTGTCTTGACGTGCACTATATTTGTCTTATCCATCTCCCTTTGTATTTCATCTTGAGTAAGCTCTAAACTCCCTAAAAATTACATCTCTAGAAATGATTATTTTATGGGATAGAGGATTCCAAATCTTATAACCTTTTACATTCTCACCATAGCCAAAAAAGATGCATTTATGAGCTTTTGGATCCAGTTTAGATCATTTTTCTTGAGCCACATGAACAAAATCCTCAAAAATAAATACCCTTATGTATGAAACATAAGGCTTTCTACCTATCCACACTTTATAAGGAGTTTTATCAAAAATATTTGAACAAGGATATCTATTAATCAAATAACAAGAAATACCAACTTCTTCTACTCAAAAGAATCTATCAAGCTTAGCATCACTCAACATGCTTCTATCTCTTTCCATCAAGGTTAACTTCATTCTTTTTTCTACCCCATTTTGTCTGGGAGTGTATGGAGTAATCTTCTACTGAGAAATACTTGGATGCTTACAAAATTCATCAAATTCCCTAGAACAATATTCTCCCCCATTATCATATCTCAACAATTTAATCTTATAATCTAATTAATTCTCAACTAAGGCCTTAAATTTCTTAAACTTAGTCAAAACTTCAGATTTAAAATGTATAAAATACATCCATGTGTATCTTGAGACATCATCAATTAAAAAGACATAATATTGAGATTTACCCAAAGATTTAACATCCACTAGTCCACATAGATCTGAATGAATTATCTCTAATAATCTCTTTGCCTTATTAGTTCCATAAGAAAATGAAGATCTATTATTTTTACCAAACACACAATGCTCATAGAAATAATTTTTTCTAACAAAAAACTCATAAATACCATCAACCAAATTTTTATTAAGAATGGTTTTAAGACCTTTTTCACCAATGTGACCCAATATATGGTGCCACAACATACATGTATTTTTAGTGCTAGTTACATAAAGTAGAGGCATTTAGCCTAAACAAATTCTATATCTGAGATCCTTTAGCTATCACCAAACTCCCTCTTATGAACCTGCAACTAGACTTGTCAAATATCACATGCATTTCAGAATCATTCAACTTGGATACTGAAAGTAAATTTCTCACAAGTCTTGCAATATGTAAAACATCATCAATGGATTTAATCCTCCCATCATTGAAACAAAAATTTACCTTTCCCTTACCAAAAATCTTCCTAGTGTTGGTATCACCAAGGAAAACATCTCCCCCATCATATGCTTTGTAAGAAGTAAACCACTCTTTGTGAGGAGTCAAGTGGTAGGAGAAACCTGAATCAATAAGCTAAGCATCATCACTAAGAGAGTTACTTGAAATAAATAAAGCATCATAATCATCATTAGAGAACTATTATATGTAGAGGAATCGACTTTATTTTTCTTGTTCCTAGACTCCTTCACATGCCCTATTTTTTCACAATTCTAACACTTTTCTCTTTCTGGGGTCTTAGAAGGTCCTTTAGACTCGTCCCTCTTTTTATCCTCTTTAGGCCCTTTCTCTTTGGACCTTCCTTGCACATGCAAGGAATCTTGGGATCCAACATTCATGGAATTTCTCCTCATCTCCTCTGATAGAATTATGGAATTCATGTTGGCCATCTTTGGCTCTACATTACCACTACTTATGGCAACAATTAGATTTTCCCAAGATTTAGGAAAAGAACAAAGAAAAAGGATACATTTATCTTCATATTCTACATATACTAATGAAATATGAATTATAATCAGATTAAAAACATTTAGATGGTTTAAATCATCTTTTAAGATATAACTTATTGGACAAAAATTTAGTTTGATAAATATCACCTATCCTCTTCCATAACTTGTATGCAGTGTCTTTTGTTGAGATACTAAAGAGGATGAAATCCATGAGAAACAACCATATGGTTCCTCATGCCTTCTTGTCTAACATTTTTAAAATTTCATCAAACATTGTAGCTAGTTTGGTCTCTTGTGAAACTTGCAACCATTGATATTTCTCTTCAAGGAGATCCTCCATATTTAGTTTCCACATCTTGTAGCCTATTCCATTGAATTTCTCTTGATACCCTAATGAGAGGTAGAAGCCATGGAAAACAATCCTCTTCATAAATCTGCAATAAAACACAAAACAAAAGCTCCCACTGCAACCAAAAAAACCTTCCAACACTTACAAGAAAGGTGTCCCCTTCTCAATAGAATTGTTAGCTCTGATACTAAATGTGGAGAGAGAGAGTGAGAAAGAGATAGAGTGAGGGAGGGAGAGAGATACCTGAGAGGGAGAGAGAGAAAGAGGGAGAGATACTTGAGAAAGAGAGAGGGAGGGGGAGAGGGAGAGAGAAAGAGACTTGAGAGGGAGAGAGTTGTCTAGTTAGGGTGGGAAGGAGACTCTTGAGAGTGAGAGAGGGAGTGGGAAGAGAGATACCTGAGAAAGAGGTGGAAAGTGAGTGAGTGAGTGAGAGAGAGAGCTAAGAGATAGAGAGGGAGAGAGGGAGTGGGAGAGACAAAAGAGAGAGGTAGTGGGAGAGACCTGACAGGGAGAGAGAGGGATATGGAGAGTGAGGGAGATGGATATGGAGAGGGAGAGAGAGAGGGAGAGGGAGTGAGAGGGAACATAGAGAGAGACCTATGTGAGAGAGAGAGAGACTTGAGAGGGAGAGGGAGTGGGAGGGACCAGAGAGAGAGAGACCTATGTGAGAGAGAGAGAGTGGGAGAGACTTGAGAGAGAGAGGCCTAAGAGAGAGAGAGAGAGACTTAAGAGGGAAAGATACTTCAAAGGGATGGAGAGAGAGAGGGAGATAGGGAGATGGGGAGGGAAAGGGAGATGGAGAGGGAGATAGATATGGAGAGGGAATGGGAAGGACATGAGAGGAAGAGAGAGAGAGGGGGGGAGAGGGATGGAGAGAGGAGTGTGTGTGTGTGTGAGAGAGAGAGAGAGAGAGTTTTGAGAGACCTAAGAGGGAGAGAGACTTCAGAGGGAGGGAGAGAGGGGTATGTAGAGTGAGAGGGAGATGGAGAGGGAGTGGTAGGGATCTAAGAGAGAGAGAGAGAGAGGGAGATACTTGACAGGGAGAGAAGGATAAAGGGAGATAGAGGGAGGGAGAGAGAGAGTGGGAGAGAGAGACTTGAGAAGGAGATGAAGAGTGTGACTGTGTGTATGTGTATGTGTGTGTGAGAGAGAGAGGGGGAGTGGGAGAGACCAAAGAGAGAGGGACAAGGATAACTTTAAGAAACCCCCCCCTCAGCAAAGGTGTAAAATCCTAGTGAATCTTAATGAATAATTGGTAAAAAAAAATAATCACACTAGCGAATCCTAGTGAATAAGCAGTAAAATGATTAATTACAATGGCAAATCTCTCCTTTAAAAAATTGCATAGTTGGTCGGCGTAGTTCCCCCATATTTTTTTATTTCTTTTTAATATTGAAGCAGGGGCTCGGGGGTTACAGCCACCGGTGGGGTCAAGGGGTAGTGCCCCTTATGGGGGCCCAGGGATAGCGGCCTCGGTGCACTCCTGTCGCAACACAGGCGAGGTCGAGGGGCAGAGCCCCTCGCCACCAAGCATAAATTCGCTATTGAAAATGCATTGGAGCACACACGGATGAATTTTTTTTTAAAAGTTCACTTGAAAATTAGGACTAAATGAAACTTGAAAATTCTACCATTTATTAGCTTTTAATTCAGATGACTACACTGCAAGTTCATTCCATTTTAAATCAAACGGTTGCAGTGTAAGTTCATTCCATGAGTGAATATCGGTGTGACTAAACATCATCGGTGAGACACTTAGGGATGTCCTACCGATACGACGATTTATATGCACTTAGTGAATTCCACGACTTTATATGCACGTTCCTTTTAAAAAGGTTGTTGAGTCCTGAAATTTGTTCTGGGCCACATGATCAAATCTAATCGTGTGGCCCAAAACAAATTTCGGGTCTCAACAACCTTTTTAAAAGGCACGTGCAAATAAAGTCACGGAATTCACTTGCAGCCATTCGATTAAAACACTAATCGATGACAATAAATAATAAAACTATTAAAGGATAAAATATCCCTAAAATGAAATGGTAAATTATTATTAGTGGCGAATATACCATAAAAATTCATTGTAAGAATAAAAATTTACTGGCAAATATAAGTAATATTTGTAATTACAGTATAAACTATTGGCAAATCAGATCCGACAATGTGTCATTTAAAAAATAATACATTGGCGAATTAATTGAGACAATTTTATTTTTTTTGTAAAAGCCTGGCGATTTGGCATCCTTTCTAGCCTGTATTATTCGCCATTTTTGGAGGTCCCGATTTCAAATATTCACCAATTGGCGAAGATTCACCACTAAAGTTATCCCTGGAGAGGGAGTGGGATAGAACTAAGAGGGAGAGAGACTTAAGAGGTATGGATACTTCAAAGGGAGGGGGAGAGAGAGAGAGAGGGAGAGGGGGAGATGGAGAGAGAGGGAGATGGAGAGAGAGAGGGAGAGTGAGATGAAGAGAGATACATAAAGAGGGACAAAGAGAGAGGGAAGGAAGGATGGAGAGAGAGGTAGAGAGATAGGTCTAGAGGTCAAGGAGAGAGAGAGTGGGAAAGATAGGTCTAAAGAGGGACAAAGAGATAAGGAAGGATGGAGGGATGGAGAAGTATATAGTTAATTCTAGAGTTGAATAGATTGATAGGGAGAGGTCTAAAGGAGTAAAACGAGAGGGAGGGAGGGATGGAGAAACAATTGGAGGTATAGGTCTAGGGATTAAGGGGATACATAGTGAAATATAGAGAGATAGAGAAAGGGACAAAGAGGCCTAAGAGGGATATAGAGAGTGTGAATGAGGGAGAGAGAGACCTAAGAGGGAGAGAGGGAGTGGGAGAGACTTGAGGGAGAGAAACCTAAGAGGGAGAGAGACTTAAGAGGGGGGGAGACTTAAAAGGGAGGGAGAGAGAGAGGGAGAGAGGGAGATGGAGAGTGAGAGGGAGAGGGAGGGAGAGAGAGGTAGAGGGAGTGGGAGGGATGAGAGAGAGAGAGAGAGAGAGAGAGAGAGAAGGATGGAGAGAGAGAGGTAGAGAGAGTGAGAAAGATGGGTCTAAATAGGGAAAAAGAGAGAAGGAAGGAGGGAGGGATGGAGAAGTAGGTAGTTAAGTATATAGTCTAATAGATTGATAGGGAGAGGTCTAAAGATGTAAAAAGAGAGGGAGGGAGGGAGAAACAAGTAGAGGGATAGGTCCAAAGCTTAAGGGGAGACAGTGAAATATAGAGGTATAGAAAGGGATAGACAAATATGATGATTTATGAATATTTTTTCATCTTCTTACTATAAAAAGTATAAATATTTCATTATTGATTACTTTTTCTAATTTTTCAAGTATTTTGAGATAAGTGTTACAAAACATTCATGAAAGGGAGACTTTGCATGCAAAAGTATTGAGCATTTGATCTTTCAAAAATGAAATATAAAGTTAAAATGATTATAATTAATTTTTTGTTTACAATATAGAAACAATACCTAGTCCATTGCATAAATTTTGCAATCACCTTTCCAACACCTACAAAAAATCAAGATTTCGATAAGAAACGAAAAAGTTATACCCATTTTACTAAAGAGGGTTTTTGGGTCTTGACCTAAGAATGGGTACTGTTAGGACTCAAAAATGCAAGTTTAAAATACAAGAGGTTGCTAAGCTCTCACAATGTTTCTAGCTAGTGTACAGGGCCAAATAGTGAATTTCAACCTTCTACTCTTTAGGCTCTGCTAAACCTAGGCATGTAAACCTATATGCATGAAGCAGATTTGAACTATGTGTTTCCTCTAAACAATCTATCCACAATAGAAATTTGGAAGTGGACAGATACAAACTCATTTGGTATAAATTGTATATATATAATTTAATATGTTCATTTAATAGATGTGTAATTCTAAAAAAATGATTTAATGAAACTAAGTGAATAAAAATGGGTGAGACTAGTGCCCTATTGGGTATATGGAGTCTAATGAAGACTTAGAAAATGTGACCTGTAATGGAAATAACTCAAACTATTTGGCACACTGATATGAGTTTATAACTTGTATAAAAATGCAAGTCAATAGTTGACATATTCTACTTGAGAAGATTGACAACCCTAATTATACGGTTCTTCTTATCGATCCAATTAACACTTCTAAATTACTGTGATTGACTATAAGGATTTAATCTTTACCGGAAAGAACCAATTAATCATATCACATGAATACAACAAATTTGCATCGACAAACTACATATATACTTGATATACCAGTTTAAATAATAGAGAAGCATTAAAATGGAGACAACCAAATAATTGAATAATTCTGAAAAATTGTTGATACCAAAATTAGGCAGAAAAATTAGACTTCTTCATCGACTTCTTCAAAATTCATACATGCATCATGGTCTTCATAGTGTAAATTTTTTGAAAATTATCTCTATTCTAACTGCTCTAACTTCTAACCCCTTATTCTGCATCTATCTCCTCCATTTATATCTTCAACAAATCCATCACACCTTTTGGTTTTGGTCTGTTCATATTCTCATGAGAGGCAAAAAGTCACATCACTTGAGAAAAAATAACTGGAATATGACAATCATAACTATCATAGCAGTGACGACTTCCTTACCGCATTACCGCACCTTTATTTCTCCTTTGTTGTGGTGGCATAGTGTGCTTTGTCATCTCTGCACTTCTACCACTTTATCGTGAGCTATATTTTTGCTCCCAGTGGTACCACGGTGGAATTTTATGTTACGCCTATGTATACCGCTCTACCGCAGGCTAAAATTCCTCTCCACGTGGTATGGCAGTCTCACTTGTCATGATACTCTCTTCCTACCACTCTACCATGGTCTACCTTGTTCCTCCTCATAGTATTGCGGTGTCTGACTTTTGTCAATGCTTCATTCCTTCCACTACTCTACTGCAGGCGATGACCTTCCACAAAATGGTGGTTGTCTTCAAGGATATTGCTCCGTTCTTTCTACCATAGTACCATGGGCTCTTTGATGACCCTTCACGATATAGCAGTCTCTCTCTTTTAATGCCCCTCACTTCACTCTTGAACTGTGGGCTAAGTTTTAACCTTGCACGGTACAATGGTAAAAGGGGATATGATGAATTTTGCAAACCACGATACCATGAGACCTTTTGCAAGAGGCCATGGTAAGGAGGTATGAGGGAAAAGGGTTATATGGGTGGACATTTGATAGTGGTATGGCGATAAAAGGAATTTTTGGTACTATGGATGGCGGTAGAATTATTTTCAATAAAAAAGATAGTATAAAATTGGGTTCTAATGGAAAAAGGCCCTTAGGATTTTCAAGAAAATTTTGGTTCTAATAGTGGCTCCTTTTGGGGATGAGTGATTTTCCAATCACTGCAAGAAACTAGAATATCACGGGGAGAGAATACCAAGACACCAAAGGATATGAAAAATGAAGGAGGTAGAAAATGGAGGATGGAAATGATCCTAAACTACTGTACATGGAAAGAAAACCTTGTTTTCAATGAGGGAACTCTGGGATTGTCCATGTACTGGAAAGTCACAACCCCTTTTGAATTCCTAAACTATTGTGCATGGAAAAAAAATGTTTAAAGAGGTTTGTTAATAATTTTCCATGCACTGGCAATCCCTAATCCTCTAGTACTCCCTAAGAGAAGAAATGCTTTAGGAACTACCCATGTACAGGAAACTCTTGCTCCTCTCCAGATGTATTTTGCAAATAATAAGAGTCCTCTCCTCCTTTGACAATGATCACAAAAGGACCCAATCACAAAGCTTCAAACTTTCCATGCTTTCCCTTTTCTTGACATCGGGCATTCCACATCAACACTAGATCATTTTCCTCAAATTTTTGATCTTTGGCCTTTTTATCAAAAAGTTATTTCATCTGAGATTGTAGCTTCACATTTTCTTCTAGGCCATTCTCCATATTTCATCGAGTTTTGCAAGCTGCTCCATTCTTTCCTCCATTGGTTCAGAAACATCCAAATCCTCTTGCAGAATAAATTTATAAACTGGTAAAATATTATGTAGTGGCATCCCGGCTTGCATTCCATATACCAATTCAAATGGAGACTTTCCAATTGCCTTTTTTACTATAATCCTATCTTCCCACACAACCATTCTCAACTTTAAATCCCATGCCTTTTTATTAGTATCTAACATCCTCCTTATTATCTTTAAAATACTTTTATTACTTGACTCTACCTGACCATTTGCTTGTGGATGATATGGGGTAGCATATTAAATAATAATGCCATATGTATTGTAGAAGTCTCTGAATTCATTAGACCTAAAACACATCCCATTATCTATGATCACTCTCACTGGTGTGCCAAATCTAGTTGTGATGTTTTCCATCAAAAATTTTATCACCACCTGGCTTGATGCTTGTTTAGTTGGGATTGCCTCCACCCACTTAGTAAAATAATCAGTAGCCACTAATATCCATCTATGTCCTCCACTTGAATTTTCCTATATTTCTCCAATGAAATAAATTCCCCATTGGTGGAAAGGGGCTTCTACCTGCAAAGGTCTAAGTGGTAAGGTTTCTTGATACTTTAATTTCCTGTAAAACTTCTGACAAGCCTCACATTTCCTCACATGTGCAAAAGAGTCATTAAAAAATTTAGGCCAGTAATAGCCAGCCCTGAGAATCTTATGTGCAGTGGTTTTGGAAGAATAATTTCCTCCACACACCCCTCCATGCATCTCCCTCGAGACATTTTATTCTTGTGATTCATCTAGACACAACAACAACATTCCATCCCTATTCTTCCAAAATAGATCCCCTTCTATAAAAACATACTTAGATGCTTGCAACTTCAAAGTTCTCTTTTGATTATCATTCAACCCCTCAAGGAATTTCATGTGCCTGAGATAATACATTATGTTTTTGTACCAAGAATTATGTTCAATACTTGGAATTGCATTCTCCTCACCTTCTATATTGCAGATTTGATTTGCTTCAATGTTTGTTTCTACCATTAGCCTGGCCAAACCCTATCCTCTTACCAACTTGGTAATCTAAATTTCCATATTGAACTCTTGGATTTTATTAATCCATCTGCATCTTTTCCCTGTCACCTCTATTTGTACCAGTATATCTTTCACAACTGCATGTGGGACATAGACAATTACTTTAGCTCCAAAAAGATAAGGTCTGAAAGCTTTTGTTTCTTTGACCAATGCAAAGGATTGTTTTTTCATAATATCATATTTCAACTCTGACCCCTACAAAGACTTGTTGAAAAAAGATACAGGTTTCTCATGACCTTCATCATTCTTTTATAGCATAACAACTGTTATGGTGTGAAATGAAGGAAAATAAAATATCTGAAAAGGTTTGGTAAAATGAAGGGACTTTAGGATGGGAGCTTCTTTGATAGCTCTTTTTATAGATATAAAGGCTTCCATGGCTTCTGCAGTCCAATCTAGCTTCTCTCCTTTTTTCAACATCTTGGATATAGGTTTAACAATATAAAAAAAAATTGATACAAATATGCTAACAAAGTTAATTTGACCAAAAAACGATTGGATTGCCTTGACAGTTTTGGGAATGGGGATTTTATCTATAGCTTCTACTCTCTCAAGGTCTATTCTAATCCCATATTTTGATAGAATATGTCCCAAAAGTTTACCCTCTGTAACAACAAAATGAAATTTTTTAGGATTAAGACTAATACCATATTCTAAAGCCTTGATGAATGTCTTCTCCAAGCGCCCCACATGATCCTCCTCCTTTTTGGAATAAGTAGTAAGATCATCTTGTTACACCACCATTATAGCATTAATCAAATCTATAAATGCCACATCCATGGCCCTTTGAAAAGTGGCCCCTACATTCATGAGACCAAATGGAATTCTAACATAAACATATGTCCCCCATGGTGTAGTAAACGTTGTCTTGTATTGCTCAAAATCTTTGAATTTAACTTGGTTATATCCCGAAAACCCATCCATCATTGATAGTAGCTCACACCTTGTTACTTTGTGCAATATTTCCTCCATATTTGGGAGAGGATAATTATCTTTAAGGGAGGCAACATTCAGATTTCTTAAATCTACACATAACCTAATATCCCCATTTTTATTTCTTACTAGAACTAGGTTTGAGATCCATGTTGAATGTCTAATGGGTTTAATAATACCTCCATCTTTGAGTTTTTCTAGTTCCTCCTACATCTTAGGTTCCAAAGTTGGGTTAATAGGCCTTTGCCTTTGTCTGAATGGCTTTGTATCTGGTTTAAGTGGAATCTCATGCTGAAAAGTATCTTCTCTATATGCCTTGAGATCCTCATAAGACCAAGCAAACACATGTTTGTATTTTCTCAATATTGCAATCAACATTCCCTTGATGGTTGGACTTATCTTCTTTCCAATGTACACCCTTTTTGGTGCTAACTCAGTTCCTAGATTTATTTCTTCAATATATTCTCTCTTAACCAGTATTTCCTTCATGAGAGAGTGATCATTCCCATAATACACTCTTTCTAATGCCACAAGCCCTTTGGGGAGCTTGTTGGTTTTAAGATGCAATACTTCCTTCCCAAATACAGTCTGTTTCCCATCCACTTCTTCCACAAAAGAATTGAAGTCAATCTCTTGAGCCTCGTACTGATCTATACAATAAAGAAACTTTAAAAGTTCAGTATCATCATTGAAAAATTGTCAACTGCATATGTTGTTTGGGATAGCAGGTGTTGTTTTGAATTCAAGCTAAGATATTCCAGCCAAGGTGACATCATCTCTTTTCAAGGTTACATTAGATAGAAAGTCTGCCATCAAATTTTCTGATCTATCTATCCAATCAATTGAGAAAGCATCAAATAATTCAATTGTATCCAACACAATATTTCTATATTGTTTCAATCTCTTTTTCTTTGCAGCATATCTTGATCTAATTTGTGAGACAACCAACTCATAATCTCCCAGGATAGTTAACAATTTGATCTTGTGCTTGATAGCCATATTTAAACCAATCAACAAGGCCTCATATTCTGCCACATTTTTTATACACTCAAAGGTTAGCAAAAATGAATATTTGAATGTTACACCTTTGGGTGATATAAATGCTACTCCAGTTCCATTTCCTTCTTGGCTGCATGCTCCATCAAAATACATTTTCCACACACCATGTTGATCTTTAGAAACATGCCTATCAATTGGGTCAGTATTTGCTAATTTAGGCTAAGATGGTTCCACTATAAAACTCCCTAAATCCACATCGCAAAAATAATTGAGTTGTTCTTGAGGAACATACTCAACAATCTGATTCATCCTTGGTTCTCTATAAAACTTTACTTCTTCACCATTGACTGGTATTGTGGCATATGATAAATCAAATTGTACATTACCTCCAACTGCTGCAGCTCATTGTCTTGACAAAATAATTCCAAACTAAGGAGGTGTGTCAATCCTAGTTATATCAATATTATAAGTTGCTTGTGGGTAAGTAGCCAATTTCACTTCCACATCTTTCATAATTCCCACAATAAGGATAGGTCTACAATCCATGGCATAGCATTTAACCCCCTCAACATCTACCCACATACCAAGATGTTTCATCACCCCTACTGGCATAATGCTCATAGAAGCACATGAATCTATCATACAATTTCTTACCAGCTTTCTATTTATGAGTAGGGTAGTAAAGAATGGATCAATTTGTGGTGGATTCATCAATGCATCACTTAGAAAAACCTCTGGAACTTTAATATTTTCATTCCTATTACTAATTCTAGGAATCTCCTTATTTTCAAGGTTTGTATTTTTATTACCCTCACTAGACATTAATTGAATAGCACTTTCCCTATACTCTTTAATATTCATCATTTCTAATAATGGGACATACATATTTACCTGGGAAAAAGCTTGCATGAAATCAAAAGAGGCACCCTCTATTTTGATCATCTTTTTTTGCTTTGTTGACTCTCCTTTTTTCTCCTCTTTCTCCTTTTTGTTTGTTTGATCTGAATTTTGTTTGTCCTTGGGCAATTCTTTCTTTCTTCCTTATGGAAATACTTTTGTTATTTTTTATCAAACTGCTTATCATCTGTCCTTTTTGAAGCTTCCTGGGGCATTTTCTTATCCTTCAAAAGTATTCCTCTTGGAACACCTTCATTCTCATTTACTGTTCTATTTCTCAACCAGTATCTGCTTTTGGCTTGCTCAACTGCTGCAATAGTTAACCTTTTAATTTCTTCCTTATTCCGTCTTCTCATATTACACTTATTTTTCTGATATGATGTACTAGGAGGACATTGTTCATTATCACTTTCCTCATGATCAGAAAAAACTTGTTGTTCTGCCATATGGACATTGTATTTTTGGGGATCAACATCAACATCATACCCTCCTTCTTCTAAAGATGAATATCCCTTTTCAACAGAGTGAAGAGTGTGGGAAGTTAAATAGATATTATGGTCCTCTTCATTTTTGTCTTTTGGTATGTCTTTTCATAGTATCGACTGAGCTACAATACAATGATTTGGGGAATGTGACAAGTCACAAATTAAGAACCAAGGACTGTTATCTACCATATATGCCCCTCTTTTCTTTAAAGGATTAGGTGTCTCGTTATTCCTTGGCCTATCCATCACTGGATTTTTATCCTTCCAATTTGTATCATATGGTATGTCATGCAACCTTGGCCTTTCATTTCTATATGAATTTTCCTGCCTATTTGGAGGAGCATATTGGGGAACCCTAGAATTATCCCTCTTGCCAATAATTGCACATCCTCATATTGCATATCCAATTCTTGAATAAATGCATTAAAGATCCTTAAGTGTTCTTTAGCTGTGACTGCACTACTTCTTGTGAATTTTGGGACAAGGCTTCTCCAACTATTATCCATGGGATAAGGATATATTTGAAATACAACCAAATCAAATTGTCTGATCATGGTTGTGTATGGTGGAGAAGGTGGATTTTGAGGATGCTGCTACTAGTACAATGGATTTTTGTGAGGTAGTGGCACATATTGCTGACCTTGCGGGGGCCTGTTTTTTTGGACATGTGGGGGTATATATTGTTGGTGAGGGGGTGGCTAAGAATTTTGATGTTGTGGTGGAGAATTTGGGGGTCTATATTGATTCCCTGATTTATTTTTTTGTGCTCTTAGGGGATTTGAAGGTCTTGCATTATTATTCCCCTGCCTATGGGGTGGTACATATTTAGGTAAGTTAGCCATCTGAGCATTCATCTGAGCTTTCTGTAACTTCAATTCTTGAAGCTCTTTTATCGCTTGGAACCTCTACTCATACTCTATTCTTGTGCTTTCATGTTTCAATCGTGCATTTATCTCATCTCAAGCCATGTGTTCATAGTTAGCTTCAGAGGCTACTTCATAGCCAGGTCCATCCCAATTCTCTTCAAGTAATGCCATTTTATGATCATATTCATGTTGTCTCCTTTCCCTTTCAACCTCAAGTCCAGCCATGAACTCCTCAACTTTCTTGGGGTCTGATTGATAGAAGGGATTCCTTTTTTCCTTCGGAGTGTGAGGCTCTCTAGATGGGTTGTTTTTTAGTTTCTAGTGTACCATAGGAATTATATGTCTCTAGGTGTGCTTTTGATTTTTTGTCTTTATTTGTTGGGCCCATGTCATCAGACACCTTCTTGCACTTATCATTCTTATGAGTCCATTTAATTTTTTCATTATTAGAATCCTCCTTATACAAAGATCTTCTTCCATTCATGTTGTGAGTAATTTTGATAGTCTAAACTCTAGGATGGTTCCTTTCTGATGTATATTTCACTTTATCAGTTTCAATGCACTTATTCATTAAGATTCACCGCTCACTTTCCAAAAGTGAGAAAAATCTATAGTTCCTTGTTCCCAACAGAGTCTCCTACAAGGTACTGACTCTATGACAGAGACTTGGGTTTAGTTTGACTTCCCAATAGAGTCATCAAACTGTTAGGACTCAAAAAAATAGGTTTAAACCATGAGAGGTTGCCAAGCTCTCACAATGTTTATGGCTAACGTACAAGGCCAAATAGTGAATTTGAACCTTCTACTCTTTAGGCTCTGCTAAACCTAGGTGGGTAAACATATATGCATGAAGTAGATTTGAACTATGCATTTCCTCTAAATAATCTATCCACAATGGAAATTTGGAAGTGGACATATACAAACTCATTTGGTATAAATTGTATATATATAATTCAATATGTTTAGTTAATAGATGCGAAATTTTGAAAAAATGATTTAATGAAACTAAGTGAATAAAAATGGGTGAGACTAGTGCCCTATTGGGTATATGGATTCCAATGAAGACATAGAAAATGTGACCTGTAATGGAAATAACTCAAACTATTTGGCACATTGATATGAGTTTATAACTTCTATAAACATGCAAGTAAATAGTTGAAAAAATCTACTTGAGATAGATTGAAAACCCTAATTATACGGTTCTTCTTATCGATCCAATTAACACTTCTAAATTACTGTGATTGACTATAAGGATTTAATCTTTATTGGAAAGAACCAATTAATCATATCACACAAAAACAAAAAATATGCATCGACAAACTGCATATATACTTGATATACCTGTTTAAGTAACAAAGAGGCATTAAAATGGAGACAACCAAATAATTGAATAATTCTAACAAACAGTTGATACCAAAATTAGGCAGAAAAATAAAACATCTTCATTGACTTCTTTAAAATTCATACATGCATCATGGTCTTCACAGCGTAAAAATTCTGAAAATTATATCTATTCTAACTATTCTAACTTCTAACCCCTTATTCTGTATCTATCTCCTCCATTTATATCTTCAACAAATCCCTCGTGCCTTTTAGTTTTGGTCTATTCTTATTCTCATGAGAAGCAAAAAGTCACATCGCTTGAGAAAAAATAACTAGAATATAATAATCATAACTGTCGCAGTAGCAACAACTTCCTTACCACGTTACCACACCTTTCTTTCTCCTATGATGCGGTGGCACAGTGTGCTTTGTCATCTCTGCACTTCTACCGCTTTACCGTGAGCTATATTTTCGCTTTACCATGAGCTATATTTCCACTCCCAGTGGTACCATGGTGGCATTTTATGTTACGTGTATGTATACCGCTCTACCACGGGCTAACATTCCTCTCCATGCGGTATGGTGATCTCGCCTATAACAGTCTTCTCTTCCTACCACTCTAATAGGATCTACCTTTCGCCTCCTCACAGTATCACAATGTCTAACTTTTTTCAATGCTCTATTCCTTCCACTGCTCTACCGGGGACTCTTTGATGACCCTCAACGGTATGGCGGTTGTCTTCAAGTATACCACTCTATTTTTTCTACCATTGTACCGCAGGCTCTTTGATGACCCTTCATGGTATAGGGGTCTTTCTCTTTTATTGCCCCTCACTTTACTATTGAACTTTGGGCTAAGTTTTAACCCTTCATGGTACAATGGTAAAAGGGGATATGATGACTATTGCCAACCGCGATACCGCAAGCCCTTTTGCAAGAGGCTGCAGTATGGAGGTGTGAGGGAAAAGGGTTATATGGGTGGACATTTTGATATAGGTATGGTGGTAAAAGGAATTTTTGGTACTATGGATGGTGGTAGAATGATTTTCAATGAAAAATATAGCATAAAATTGGGTTCTAAGGGAAATAGGCCCTTAGGATTTTCATGAAAATTTTGGTTCTAACAGGTACTCTTTTACAAAATGAATATCCATTTTGTGTGAAAAATTTTGCATCCTTGGGATTTCCCTCAGGTTTGCCTTGGTTTTTGGCTTGGGATTGCCAAACTTGGAAAGTCAATTGAAAAATCATGTTTACAAATTTTCCTTAGTTTTTTGAAGTTCACCCTTATGGCTGATGACTTTTTTCTGATCCAAATTTCATGAAACGAAAAGGGTTTATAGAAAAAATTGTCAATGTTTTGAATTTAATAAATAATTATTATTGATTTTCTACATACATTGACTAAAATCCTGATTGATAGGCTGATTGAAAAACTTCTATAGCTTTCAAACTATTTCACATTTTTTGAATCTAAAAGATGTGTCGCATTCTATGCATCACATACTATAGGATAAGTAAACTAAAAATTGAATTTCGTAAATTTTGACCAAGTTATGGTGGTCAAGCAAACACATTTTAATAATTCTTAAATGTTCTAATAAACAATCATAACTAATTATTAACATGAAATTTAAAAAAAAAAAACAATCTAGCACATTTGGGAATGTGTCCTCTACATATACAATTTTTTATTTAGAGTTGTCTAACTCTATTTTTTTGAATTTTCATTGCCACTTAGGGGCCTATTTTGGACCCCCATGATCCTACACATACCCAATGATATTCATTTAATTAATCAAGATAGATAAGGTTAAATTATTAATAAAATAGTGAATTAATTAAATAATGCAAGATTATTCAATTAATAGCTAGAAATAGGGTTAATTAGTGAAAATGATGCGAAATGTAATTATATTAATGATAATGATGTTGATGATGGAAAAATGTAGTTTAGGATGTGTAATATGTGTTAAGTCATTTTTACACATGTCTATAGGAAGAAAATGCTATATCAAAAGAGATGAAGAAAACTTAGGAAATTTTGATGCAAATATTGATGAAGGAATCTTCCTTGGATACTCTACAAAGATCAAGGCTTACCGGTGCTGCAACAAGAGGCTAAAAGGGTTTGTTGAAAGTGTAAGTGTCAAACTGGATGAAGACTTACATAAAATTTTAGTACTGATAGAAGGATATGAATCAAATGAGTCCTCTTACAAAAAAGAAGAGAAAGATGAAGGAAAGGAAAATGAAGTGTAAGTTGAAGAGGAAGAGACTCCAAAAAGGATCCCAAAGACTCCTAAGTATGTACAGAAAAATCATTCTAAAGATCAGATCATTGGTGACAAAAATAGAGGTGTATTGACAAGAAGAAAGACAACTATGCCAAAAGAACATGTAAATCTATGTAACTTACTTTCCAAAGTTGAACCTAAAATAGTGATTGAGGCATGCAAAGATGAAATTTGGATCAAGGCTATAGAAGAATAATTGATGCAAATTGAGAAGAATTAGACTTGGGAACTTGTCCCAGGACCAACAAACAAGAATGTGATTGGAACTAAATGGGTATTCTAGAACAAGCTGAATGAGAATGGATAATTTGTTAGGAATAAGGCAAGGCTTGTGTTTGAAGGCTACTCACAAGTAGAAGGAATAGACATTGAGGAAACATTTTCTATTATGGCAAGGATGGATGCTATTAACATGGTTTTGGCTTTTGTGGCTGAAATGGTGAAAAATAGGTTTTTGATGTATCCCAAAATTGATAATAAAGAGGGGGGTATGATGGACCTATTTCTCATTGCTTTCTTAGGAAATGAGATCCACACAAAGAATTGACTTACAACCCTTAGGTGAGTCAACTCAATGAGGGAATCTTACAATTTCCTTTTTTGTGCAAGGATGGGGGTTGGTTCACTAGGTACTTTTGGGAGAAAGATTAAAAATAGCAAATCAACCCAATTATGCCAAATTAAAATTTAAAAGACAATATTAAACTCAAAATAAGTGGAATCGAATAATTAAATTGTAGATCTGAGAAGGGTAGAACTGTGTTTACCAGTCACCAAAAGTGAGTTTTCAAAGGCTGATTGGGACCCATTTGCCCATGGGAAAATGGGTTTAATGTCAAGGATTTTTTGCAAATTTCGGGAGCCTTTGACACAGATTTGAATCTTCTGATTTGTCAAGGTGGTAGTGTCAAAATGTTGGAAATAATTTTTGTAGTTGAGTTTTCGTGAGATGATAACAATTCTGACAAATTCTCCAAATTTTCTATTCAAGAGGTCTTCAAGCTTTCTTCCACCTAGATCTACAAACACAAGATAATAGGGAAATATTGTTTTTTTTGGTGAATGGGGGTTTTCCTTGGTCAAACCACATTTTGGTAATCAAACCTTGAATTGAAATGAAACATGATAAGGGAATGAAGAATGAAAAAAGATATGTTACCACTCAACAAACCCCTAGATAGGTCCTTGAATGAAAGTCTACAGCTTGCATGAAATGGATTCAATGGATGTCGATCTTAAACTTTGAATCTTGCTTGAAATAGTGCTTTGAATGCTTGACTTGATCATGAAACCCACATCACAATGTTAGCTCCAAAAACATGCATGATGCAAGAATACTTTGACATGATGATTGGATCTTGAATGCTGCAATAAAACTCTGATAAATATTCCTTTGAATGCATTTGATCATAACCTTCACTTTACGAATGCTTGCATAAAAATTCTAGGTTGCTTAGATGAAAATTAGTGAAATAACCTTGTATTTATAGGTATGTATCTAAATTTCTCAAAATTCATATATCACAAGCCGATAGTGAATTACAGATTTGAATATGTTGAAATACTACCAAAAACATAATTTAAATTGAAGTACTAAGACTTGGGAGGACCCATTCACCCATGGGCGAATGGGTCCCAAGTCCATAAACCTAGGAAACACATTGCTCATTGTGAAGTTTTATGTTTAGGAATTAATTATTGTTAGGTTTTGCCTTCGAAAAATGGAATTTAATGGGCTTGGAAATGAATTATAAGTCCAATTAAGGCATAATTAAGCTCAATTAATTAAGGGATCCCTAAACTTAGTGTGAAAATGTAAAGGGATACACTTTACAACACTAAATTAAGGCACAATTAAGTCCATTTTATTAAGGAGGGCCCAGACAAGTGAGAAATTGTAAAGGGATACATTTTTCTACACTACAACAACATATAATAATTTCAAATTTTATAAGATGGATGTGAAGTCTACATTCTTGAATGGTGAGTGAGATGAAGATATATACATTCAACAACCAGAAGGCTTTCATTTATTAGATAATCCTAATATGAGTTGTAGATTAAAGAAGGAATTATATGGACTTAAACAAGCTCCTAGAGCTTGGTATGCAAGATTGGATAGATATTTGTTGTAATAGGGATTCAATAAATGTACCAAATACAGCAATATTTATTTCAAAGTTGAGAAAGATCAAATCTTGATTGTGGTTGTGTATATTGATGATATAATCTTTGGAGGAAATGAAGTAATATCCAAGAGATTTGAAGAGTACATGCATAATGAGTTTGAAATGTCAATGTTTGGGAAGATGAATTTCTTCCTTGGGCTACAAATCAATCGGATAAAAAAAGGTATCTTCATTTCACAATCAAAGTATGTCAAGGAAATATTGAAAAGGTTTGGAATGGAAGACTCTAAACCGGTATGCACTCCCATGGTTGCTAGTTGCAAGTTGATAAAGAATGATGAATCTCCTAAGGCTGATCAAAGCAAGTCTAGATTAATGATTGGTGGATTGCTATACCTAACTGCTACTATACCAAATATCATGCATATAGTTTTTCTTATGGCTAGATTTCAAGAAGATCCTAGAGAGACATGTGGTAGTAGTAAAAAGGATATTTAGATACTTAAAAGGAACTTTAGAATATGGATTGTAGTATCCAAAGGATACTGATTTTAATCTAAGTGCCTATAAAAATGAAAATTGGGAAGGTTGTGTGGATGATAGAAGAAGCACAAGTGGTGTTTATTTATTTCTCCAAAGTAGGTTGGTGTCTTGGCTAAGTAAAAAGAAAGATTCAATGTCAACCACACATCTATTGTAGAAGAAAAATATATTGCTACAACATCTTGGTGCACACAAGTGTTATGGATGAAGCAAATATTGAGGGATACCAAAGTTTTATATGACAAACCTATTTCTATTTTGTGTGATAGTACAAGTGCTATAAATATTTCAAATAATCTAGGTATGCATTCAATGACATCACATATCTCAATACTATATCAGTTCTTGAGAGAAATAGTTGCAAAGAATGAGGTGAAGTTGGAGTACATGTGCCTAATAAGGATTGGATTGGCTGATATCTTCACTAAATTTTTTCCTAAAGATATATTTGAGTGTCTCTAGTAGAAGTTGGGGGTTATTTTCGATCCTTTCAACTAGATGCATAAGGATGTGAATCTGTCTTGGAAGCATTCAAGGTTACATTCTTGGTCTTGGACTAATGTTGAAGGCTACCTCTTAGGAGGAGTAGGTAGCAATGGTTGTTTGTTGGTGCAGTAATTTTTTTATGGTGTTGTCCTTTGAAACTTTGTTAAAGGAGGTGAGAGAAGAAGATGAGGAGTATTGGAAAGTGTTTTCTATAGGTGATATCCCTTACAAGTGTTGCCTTTGGGGGAAAGTTGGTATAGGTTAGTAATAAAAAAGGGGGACTAGAAGAAAATAAACTATGTGTTTTCCTTTACCATTGATGTCAAAGGGGGAGAAATTTAGCTAAAAAACCACATGAAAAAAGGAGAGAGTATTAGAAAAAGAGAGAGTAAATGCTTGTGTAAGGCGGAGCAGTGTCCACTGATGTGTAGTATGTGTTGTTGATTAGAGTTGTTGGTTGTTATTGACAGTTTTTCATATCATGTGTTGTCATCAATGACAAACGGGGAGATTTTTGGAAACTTTTGTTGTCATTGATGTCAACCTTTGAGAAACTAATTTTGTTGGTTGTATTATGTTTTCATTAGTATTGCCACTTGTGTCAACCTATAATGTAACAATGATGAGTAACTACTTGTGGATATCAACCTCTTGTGTGGTTGAGATGTTGAGAAGGTGTTTTATATGTTAATTTGGTGTTCATGGTGCTTGGTTTACAAGTTATTTTGAGAAAATTTGAAGAAAAGAGATTTCAATGTGGTAGAGCAATGTTCTGGTTTTTCCTTTGTATTTATTCTTGAAACGTATAAATTTTTCACTCTATGTTTTAGGACATAGAAAGACAATTTTACTACAAGTTTCATTCAAGGAAACCTTAGAGGTCTCAATATAAGGATGAAAAGGGTGAAAGAGATCTGCAATAGGGTGTACTAGGGTGTGACTAAGGACTAAAGAGGGGTTCACCACCAATCTAGGGCTTGGAAAGACAAGAAACATAAGAGATATGTAAAACCTAACTATATGACCTAGATTATGAAATTGAAATATAGAATAAAAGATTGAGAAAGTACAAAGGTCCACCTAGAAACTGAAGAGGCTTGAATGAAGACTTGAAATCCTAAAAATACTGACTTTAATGCTCATTGGGACTCATACACTAGTTTAGGTGATTTAGTCCTAGAATAGGGTTTTTGTGCAGAAACTAGAATCCCTCAAGAACTATTCTGGATCTCCTGGAATTTGGAAAAAAGTATTAATAGGACTCATACACCACAAGTGGTGATTTAGTCCCATTATTAGGGTTTGGATAAATTTTTGGTAGTCTCAGGTGATCTCCTATAGCTTCTCTCCTACCAAATATTAGAGTTTAAAACATTGAATTACGTGTAGGTGACTTTTTGTGATCTCGCAATGTAAATGACAACTTTGAAAATTTGACAACTCTTCTCCAATATTGCAATTTAGTCTTCAAAGGATATTCAAGTATCAAAACACCTAGATCTATAATCACACATCAAAGAGAAGAAGAACTTGTTGATTGTTATGGAACAAGCCAAACCCCATTTAGGTAATTAAACCTTGTGATGAAACATGAAACATGAAGATTGATACCTTTAATGATGTCTTGCAATGTAGGTTTGCAATCTAACATGAAGTGGTAATGAATAATGTAGATCTTGATCTTGAATTGGATATGAAACAATTCTTAGCTTGGATCTTGAATGCTACATCACAACATTAGCTCAACAACATGCTTGATGATTTACACCTTTGACATGATGATACATCTTGAATTACTACAACAAATGATGAATAAATATTCCCTCAAATGCCTTAGAAATTCTCTTGAATACTCTTATGAAGTCTTAGGATGCTTGCATCTTGATTTATTAGGTTGATATCATGAATACTTAGATGAGATAATGAGTTGAAATATTGTTTATATAAGCATTCCATCTAACTTACCATTTATTAGATCCCAAATGTTGACATTCATGAAATTTGAATTCAAAATCATGATTTCCCACTCAAAACCCTAAAAAGGGGCCAAGTGGGACTCATACACCACTTGTGGTGTATAGGTACCATTTGAGTGGGACTGAAATGCCCAAGGTGGTGTATGGGTCCCACTAGGGCTTTTTAGGTTCATGAAATGCCAAGGAGTTAAGATATTAAGTGTATTTATTGATTATGTTAGGATCTTGATTGAAATAACCCTTGAGATGCACAATAAAGGGTCTTAGGGGCCTATTAATGATTATATGAAGGTCATAAATGAAAGAGGGCCCAAAAATTAAGGTGGTTTAAATAAATACACTTTACAACACTAAATTAAGGCAAAATTAGGTCTATTTAGCTTAAAAGGGCCCTAACATAGTGCGAATGAGTAAAACACATTATGACACTAAATCAAGGAAACATTTAGGTTTATTTTAATGTTAATCATTCCAAAATTAAGTGTGAAAATGTAAAGGATGAAATTTTTCTACACTGCATTTAGTCCCCACTTTAGTGAGAGGAGGAACTTGCTTCAAACTCACACTAAATTAGACATTCAAGAGGGGTCCACATGTACCGATGTGGATGGTGTAGGATGAAAAAGATCAAGGGGGTGGTCAAACCCCCAGGATCCAAGATCCTATGTAAAACCAACATAAGCACAAAGGGATGCAAACAAGGTGTATGATGAGCAACAAAACAAGATTCACAAACATGCAATGTTAAAGACATAAAGATGAAAGTAAATTAAGGAAGGTAGATCAAGCTTCAACTATTTATCCCACACATTGTGGATCAGATCTAAGTTTTTGGTCCAAAAATGCATGCTCACTCTGAGGTAACAAAACTTCAGGCTGTTCGTTGGGTGACTATCCAAAAAGGGTGTCTTACAAGTGGAACACAATTTTCACTATGCAAACCAAATGCATGCTCACAAGGGATAGTGGAGCCTTAGGTCATCCACAATCTAAGCCCCTAGAGAGGTGAGACACATACACGTGTGGCCAATATGCACTCACACACAAGAAAGTGGCTATGGGAAAGTCATGCTTAAGTTTGGCTCCCATACATACAACCATACCAAAGCTATACCTTTTGATAAATTTTATAGGGCACAAAACAAAAATGAACTTCAAGATTCATGAGGTAAGAAAAGATTCATATGCTTGAAACACATGAAAAAAAAAGATGGCTCCATAGGAAAGAAAAGTGTGTTATGTAGGGTGGCCATATAATAGTTATTGTAAATGAAAACTAGCATAAGGTGCATTCAAAGGGATTTTTCTTAGTTCATGTAAGGTCTCTTCTTATGGAACATTTTTTCTAATATTTCCAAGAGAGGAAAATTCAAATAAATATTGCACTCTTGGAGGAAATCAAACCCAATGAAACCACCAAGAAAAGGGAACATTGCAAGAATAAAGAAAATCTCATAGCGAAACATGAGTTTCAATGTATGCCCCCACTTTAAAATGGTTGCTAACACCCTTGTTTTGAGAAATTTCTTTAAAGTAGAAAAATACATGAGAGGTTATTTGAAAATCACTATGCCAAGTAATATGTTCCCAAATGAACTACATCATGGATAAGAGGTTTCCCGCAAAACTCATTGCGTCATATGTGAATCAACTTAAGGCATGTAGTCCACATCCCAAGCTTGCTCCTATATATACATGGAAGGCAGTCAACTAGCCAAAATACACAATGACAAGTGCCATATGAGTAAAAAGTTAACCTAACCCCTTGTCCCCACTTAGTATAAGATAAGGATGAGCTGAAATGATTGATGAGGAACATGCTAGAGTGAAAATCAATATCAATTAGAGGAACTAGGTGCTTCAACAGAAGGAAGAGCACCGCAATCCTTAAGATGTTGAATTTTACTACCCAAAGCCTTAAATTCATTAGTAGAATGACCATGACTTCTATGATATGCACAAAATGAAATCTTGTAGTAAAATTTCTTTTGTGTTCTTTGAGGGAGAGATATCAAATGATCTTGGAGGAGTCTCGAAAAGATACTCTTTTGATCAGTTGTAGAGGAAGTTCTGTTATTTTGTGACAAAGATATCTCCTACTTAGTACAAGGTGTTATACCAACACAAGACTCTTTAGATTGTGAGATTTTGTTTTCTTCTTTAAAGGAAGGTGTAAAATCTAACAAAATCCAATCGTTAGTGTTTTGTATTATGAAATTGATATTAAGAAAAATATTTCTCCGTTTCTTTCAAAGGATAATAACGAAGACCACTAGTGTAGAGGATGTTCCATTATTTTGTGACATATCTCCTGGTTAGTACAAGATATCTCTGCAACAAGATACTATTTTGATCAGTTGTAGAGGATGTTCCATTATTTTCTGACAAAGATATCTCTTGTTTAGTACAAGGTATCATGTACCTACACAAGACTCTTTAGGTTGTGAGATTTTGTTTTCTTCTTTAAAGGAAGGTGTAAAATCTAATGAAATCCAATCGTTAGTGTTTTATGTGATGACATTGATATTAAGTAGAGATTTCTCCATTTCTTTCAAAGGATAATAACGAAGAACACTAATGCATCAGTTCATGATGCACTAATGTTAAAGTTGGCTTAGAGGAATCTTTTGTAATGACATTGATATTGAGTGAAGGCTTGATTGTTTCTTTCGAGGGACAATAACATAGACCATTAGTTATTCCTTGTGTGTTAGGCTCTATAGGGACATAGATACCTTTCTCTCTAGTACCACATCATTTTCCACTATACCAAAGTTGCTTCATAAGTTCATAACCTTTTCCATAATGGATTTTCATTTCTTTTGGATTATGTGGTTGTTGGTAGTCTATCTCATGAAAGTTTGTTGTGTAGCTTATGCCTTCTTCTAAAGTGGTTGAAGTGGATGATTTCAAAGGGATTTCCAAATTTTGTGTTGACATTACTACTTTTTCTTTTCCATGTTCTTTATTATGATTTTTGGTTTCCCATCAAAGCTAGACCTGTGAAATACAAGAAACCCCAATCATCTTTGAATAACTGCATGAATTCCTCAATAGGTTTTTATTTTTGTTTCTCTTCTTTCATAGGTTCTATGTTTGAACTTGGAATTATTTTTTTCAGAGGACTTTTCGTTCCTTTTTCAACTTCTAAGCAACTTTTAGGCTCGAGGTGTATTTCAACTTGGTATACTTTATTGTTATAGACATACTTCATGATACGATGAAGAGTTGAAGGCACCACATGCATCTCATGAATACAAGGTGTTCCTAATAGGAGATTGTATGAAAGATAATGAGGAATAACATGAATAGGAGTTTGTAAGGTATCCTTTCCAACTATAATAGGAAAATTAATCAATCCAAGTGGTTTCTTTCCTATATTATCAAATCCTCGAATTAATAAGGAATCAGATCTAATTCTTGATTTATCCATACCAAGTCTATCCAAAAGGTTCACACTACACACACTAAGAGTAGAGCCATTATCAAAAAGGGCTCTTTTTATTCTTTTCCTATTGAATCTAGCTATTATTATGAAGGCATCAAATTTATTTTTAATTTCCAAGGGAGGTAGCTCATGTTGATGAAAATTAATGTCTACGTTGTTTGGTGTTATAGCTTGAATTTGGGTTGCTACTTCATTTGATTTCACATTAGGGGGGAATTATTGTAAGGAACTTTGAATCATGTTATAATAATGAGGGGAGGATTGAGTAAGGTCACATAATGGTATCTTAGGAGTATTCTTTAGCTGTTCAACAAGATTGCACTCCTTTTCACTATGTAAAGGTAAATGAGGAGGACTAGGCGAGATAGGTTGAGGTAATGGGAGGGATGTTGAAGGTGTTTGTCTGGGTTGCAGATTGTTTCTAGTGTTATATGTATAATAAATGGTATTATAAATTGACTGTTGTGAAATATTATTCTTAGGTGGGTAAAGGATAAGTTCAGGTTTGTTTTGAGCTTGACCTTTGTGTCAAGGTGGGTAAAGGATGAGTTAAAATTGAATAATATTAACTTCCCTTAGTGAAGGAGAGTCTAATGTTATTTCATCATCTTCATCTAAGGAAATTGTAGACACCGAAAATTGGTCTAGGCCTACGAACATCACTTTCAACATAATTTTCTAATATCCATGGTCTTGATTAAATAATGTTTTTTAATTTAATTACCTTTCTAAAACATATTTCCTCTATTAATTAAATACCCCTTTTTAATTAATTCACTAATTCATTCATTCATAAATGACCTTTATTCAACTTGATTAATTAAATAAATCATAATTATTTAATTATGTCCCTAACTAATTAACTCTTCCTTCTTAATTAAATAATTTATTATTTAATTACCCCCTTTGTCATACTTCAACTATAATTAAATATTTATTATTTAGTTATTCATCTAACTCCCTTTTATCTAGAATTAAATATTTATTATTTAATTTATTTAATCTCACCTTTACAACAGTCAAATTAAATAAATTATCTTTATTTATTAAATTAAGTCTTTCATTTTCGAATGTTGAATTAAATTAACATTTAATTCATTTATTGACTATCTATGTCACATTCTTCTATCATTCAGTTATCTAATCATTCACTCACCTTTTGACTCAAGATCTATTTTTAAATCCACCAGTTATCTCTGGGTTCAGTATCTGATCGTTTATGCAAGAGGACTCTCTGTCACAACTAGTTAGTTAACTAGTTCTAACTCATATGCATGTATGCATTCGAATGAATGCTTCATCTTTGAGTTCTAACTTTGTCTTTGAAATACAAAGTATATTTATTCCATTTTTGAAGACTCTTAACTGAAGATTAAAATCTTGAACTCGTGTTCTAACTCACGTTCTAACTTAATCTTTATCTTGTAGTCTTTTCTGACTCATGTTCTAACTCACATTCTATCTGACACAAAACCCACATCGCATGACATTCATCAATCTTGTTTGTTGATCTCTCTTTGAATCTGAGCCAATCATTCAAAAACCTAGAATCTATAAAATGGCCTGTCATTATCATTATTCCTCTTCCCAAAATCATACAATTTTGAGAAGAAACTTATCTTTGATATTTTTCTTAGACATTCAACAAGGTTATGCTTGCATCAATACTAAAAATATGAGGGCAAGAATATTGAAACAACAAAAATGGAGAAGGGCAATCGAGATAATTCGAAGGAGTGGACGCATATTCGGTGAGAGCTTTCTAATTTATTTGTTTAGTTTAATTATGTTTACTTTCTTCATTCTTTGTTATTTGATTTAGATTAATATTTGTTAGTTTAGAATTGATCATTGTAATCTGTGCAGCTATTAGCATTGATCTCTAGAAAATCTACGATCTTACATTTGGTGAACTTGACGTGAACACGCTTCTAATTCACACATCTTTTTGTCTTTCCGTCCTTCTGTTTTTATTTTATTTTGTAGGTTATCGTATGGAACACCGCATCTGCTTAACAAAATGACGCATCTATATACGTGAGCCACATCTTCTATAAACCATGATGCATCTTCCATTCCAAACCGCATCCGTGAAGCTTTGAACCACATTCGACTGCCAATATTTCGACCCACAACTGACTGTCAACACGAACCGCATCCGTTTTTCAAACCCGCGCCACATTTTTCTAGTAAATTTTTTTTAATTTTTTAAACTTCTGTACATCCACATTTTCCTTTATCGTTTTTCACCATATTTTTCATTTTTTGTTTTTTTTTTGTTTTTTTCGCTAATGGTTGTTTGCAGCTGTGTCAAGGAGGATTAACATATTTTTTGTAGGATGAAGCATAGAAGACAATAAAAAAACCCAAAACCATATCTTTTTTGTAGGATGAAGTCAAAGACCAAAAATGAACTACTGATTAGTTTGCATGTAGGACCTAATGCCTTTGTTTTTATTTATTTAGCAAGCTTTCTGTTTGGTAGATAAATAACTGTCATTTGGAAAAAAAAGAATCAGTGTTTGATTTGTTTGGTGCGAGAGCACATATTTGTCACCCTTTACAATTTGGCATATCAGAGCATCCTCTCCCCTTGCGCAGTCATGTGTTCCTGGGTGTAAGAGAAAAAGTTACTGACTCTAGAACTTGGGCATGTGATGCAGACCCAGGAGGCTCAATTATGCTGATTAGGCCTATTTTTCAAAGCAACATGCCTTTAAACCTATCATAGGACCATGAAACCTTGGTGCAGCAATTCATATGCCTTCAAACCTCCAAAATCACAAAAATATTCCATTGGTAAGGACAAATACATGCCAAACTTGAAAAACCTTGTTTTAGGCACAATTCATGAGGGTTTATTGAAAATATGGGTTCCAAGACATATCATAACATTCCAATACATTAGACCTTCATAAAATGACCTGCAAAAACTCAAAACACTATCACATATAGAGTTCCAATCATATTTTTCCAAAACCTTACTTTAGTTCCTCAATTTCACTTGGAAAACTCATGAAAACACCCTAAGGCATCCCCCTAAAACCATACAACTTGTATTTTATGCCTCCCAAACCATTGGTACATCTAAAATTCCATGAAATAAGTCATTCCACCGAGTTACAGGGCTGGACAGCAAGTGGAATGACTAGAACATCATTTTTTACACCAATCAAACCCTCAAATTAGTTAGAAACAGGCAGTCCCAGAAAAATGAAGAGATCTCTCTCAAAAATCAATATTAGAACCTCTAATTGGATTCAGATGAAAGCTATTTCATTCCCCTACAAGATGATATAATTCTCAGATCATATGGTGATGGTACAGATCCGTACAATACTTGCAAAGTTCAGGAAAACAGGAAAAACATGAGATTTGAGACCACCCGGTAGTAAAACGGGGATATCTCACTCAATTCTCAATGAAATCACACCATTCCAACGCCAAAAGAAAGGTTATTTAATTATCTATCCAACCATAATAGGCTTGTAGTGTAAAACAATATGTACAGGTCGTACAATGCACGGGATCAGCAATTTCTTAATGGAAAACACAAAAAAACAGCAAACTTCTTATTAGAAACTCATTCCAAACTTCTCCAACAGCCTCAATTCGAGATCTTACAACAATATATCATGTGATAACATCCAAACCACCCCTTGAACCGACCAACTACCATAACCACCTTTTGTTAGAGTCTAAGATGACAATTTTTTGCCAATTTTGCTCTTAATCACTACCCCATTACAACTTGATCAACTTGATTTTGCAAATACCACCTAACTGACCTATTAAGCCCTCCAATACATTTAAAATGCTCATTGAGACCTTATTTAACATGGAATAAGACCCTACTCCCCATATCCCTTAAAACTCATGATTTCACATGGCCTTGGCATTATGAATCAAACTGACAAATTCAACTAAATGATTCAAAACCTTTTCAAATTACATTATGACTGGTCCTTTAGACCTTATTAAGCATAAATGAACACAAGACACACCTAGCTATCAACTTAGACTTCACAAGGTGTAGGTGCTCTTGCACCAGCATGTCTTGGTGGGAAAAAGTACTCACCCCAAGATGACTCAAACCGGTAACATGCTTTAGCTAGCGACTTCCACTCGGTATATAAAAACGGATTTCTAGGAGAAACCCAGAAATCACGCTCATTATTTCGATGAAAAGGGCATAAATGGTCTCTCATCGAAGTTGAATAGTGCCCCACAAACGAAATTCCCTTACTAAATACCATGTATTTTTGCCAAAATCCTACCTATTTGTTGGCGCAGTAGGGTCGGCCTTGTGAATTCATCTTACATTCTTACGGTTTATGTGTGGAGATGAGATTTATGCCATGGGAGTTTCATGGGTACATTAGCTTGGCTACCTCGTATAAGTGAGTGTTGTGGAGGGGAGCCAATGGGGTCAAGCTACTAGTCATCTACCATAAATATGCATAGCTGGATTTATCCAAGTAAGAACTCAGCAAGTATTGTCCTAAAAGCCTAGGTTGTAAATGTTTTTTGGTATTTTAATGATCTATCACTACAAAATTGAAAATACCTTGATTGTTGTGTTTGTTTTTTCTGTATTTTTCAAAAATCTTGATCAACAAATAGAGTCAATCAAAAAAACTTTCGAAAAACTTTGACTGTCAAAAAGTGAGTCACAACTATCATTTTTAACACTGCATCTATCTTAGCGAGTCACATGTATTAGGGGAAAAGCCACATGTGTATGTGAAAAAGTTCATTTTAACAGTCTGGATATTATGAGACGCAACTGTCAAATTTTGAGTTGCATGTGTACATGCAAGCCACATCTGTCAATTTTCAAGCCGCAAGTGTCTATTAGTAAGTTTAGGTTAGTCCATATTTATCACCACATGCATATTGAAAAACCACATTTGTCATAACAAAAATGACATCTGTCAGAAAACTGCATGCGTATTGCAAACCGCATCTGTCAAAAATTCTAAACATTTTCAATATTCGAAATGAGGTTTTAGTCAAATCACCGCATGCACAATTTAAAATGCATCTGTCAAAATTTGAACCGCAACTGATAGGTGAACCGCATTTGGCTGTCAACAAAAACTTAGAAAGCTACAAACCGAGTCTGAAAAATATAACTGTCATTTTTCGCTTCTGTTTCTGAAGATCAACCTTGGATAGAAACTAGGAAAATTTTGCTCAAAAACCTTGCATCATTAAGTTTCATATACGTCCTAGTCATAGTCATCCTAAGTTGCATGCATATAGATACTTCCTAGGAAATTGCGTATCACAGAATAGATAAATTTCCTCATCATTGGATACGTTCATGTCCCGATTTGTAACAATCATTGAACATAGTCACTTTAGTCCTATTTAGTGAATCTTTTCAGCTCAACAGTCCAGTTTGGAAAATTCACCTTGTCAACTGTCCTTGTCCTACAATTAGGTTCCTTGGTCAAACATAAATCATTGCATGCATTTATTCCACAGGTGGTAGGTTATACTTGTCTTAGACTCATTTATCATCATAGTCTACTCGAGATTTTGCATATTGTTCATCCTACCATATGTGATCTTAGTAAAATATTTTTAGAAATCATTTTAGCAACATCCTTATTCTCAGAAAACCCACAAAAAATATAGAAATAGGACATATCAGTTTTTAGACATAGTCTGCATTACCCCATTTTGAGCAACTTTTCATGGTCAAAACAAGGTCTCAAAAGAAACAAAAAGAAATATTAGACCCTAACAACTTTTTCAATCCATTCGGAAATCAACCATCAGGAAGTGAGAGACCACACAAAACTTTTCTTGAAAAACATGTCACTAGAGAAACACATGGACAAATTTATATAGAAGACATAGATGCCATCATACAAGATCCTGAATTTGCATCCTTTATGAATGAATGTTTGGAAAATGATCCCCAATGATATCTAGAAAAGTTGCTAGCAGAAGGTGCCAAACTACCAATAGGATTTGATATTCGTACTTTCCAAACACCATCTAATCAACCAACACAAACTATGATGTCAAGTGTTTCTATTCCCCAAATCACCACAACAATACCAACTAGCATACCAACTCAAACATCATCAATTGTAAAGACAACCCCTTTCAACAAAACACAAGGTTTACAATTTACTGCGGGAGCAACTTCATCAAACCCCTTTAGCACCAACATGACTGGTAAGAGATCCATAGTTGGCATGAATATTCCTATACCAAATCAGACCATTTAGACAGGAAATATTCCTATACCAAATTAGAACATTCAGACAAGAAATATTCCTATACCAAATCAGACCATTCAGATAGGAAATATTCCTATACCAAATCAGAACATTCAAATAGGATATATTCCCAATCCAAATCAAAACATTCAGACAGGAAATATCCCCAATCTGAATCAGAACATTCTAATGGGATATATTCCCTTTCCAAATGATAACCCATCACAGAACATGGCATTTCAGAACACCTACATTAATCCAAACAACGCAAACAACATGTCCTTAACACAAGTAGATGTCCTCCAAAAACAAATGCAAACTCTTCAACAACAGATGGACAACATGTCTATGTCACGCAAATGAACTATCTTAGCGCAAGATCTATGTCCATGTCCTTTCAACAAAGCTCTTTACATGACACCCTTCCCCCATGGGTACATTATACCAAATTTTCCTAAGTATAATGGGAGGAAGAATCCTTTAGAACACATTAGAGAACTCTCAACGGCATGCATGGACATATCATATGACCCCACATACTTGATGAGAATATTTCCGCAAACCCTTATTGGGATAGGACTAGAATGATTTTCTAAATTATCATATGGTATATGATCTTGGGGTGAATTAGCTGAGAAGTTTGTTGAACATTTTTCCTTTAACATAGACAATGAAGTAACAATAGCAACCTTGTGCCACACAACACAAGAATATGGTGAAACTTTCACCACTTTCTTTCAGAGATGGAGAAGTCTAGCTAGCAGATGTCCAATTGAAATACCAGAAAAGAAAAAGGTCACGATATTCCTAGAAAACATCACTCCAAAACTGCGAAGTGACTTAAGGGTACATTTTTGTACTTCATTACTAAACTTGGTACAAAAGGGCATCATCCTTGAAAAAGGCCTTATTGACAAAGGCGAAATAAAAGTACTAGTCAGAAATCCAGTTGTCCAACATCAAAACACACCAAATGATAGAAACAAATTCTGGTCTAGAAACAAAAATGTTACAAATGATAGCATTGTTGATGCTAAAACCATACATGCGGGACCAGTTATCACACTTAGAGGTTACAAACCCAATCAAGACATGACAAATAGTCCAGATCAAACAGCCAATTATGTCCAAAATTCACAACAACAACGACTGCAAAGGAGATTTCCTACACGCGAATTTACCCCTCTAGGGCAACCAATCGAGACTATTTTCAAAGAGTTGATTAAACATAATCTCATCAAACCATTGGAACCAAGAGAGTATGATCCTGGATAGTTTAAACCTTCATGGTGGGATGATAACGCTTTTTGTGACTATCATCGAACAAAAGGACACAACCTACAACAATGTCGACAACTGAAGAATATTATACAAGACTTTGTTGAAAATAGAACCATAGAGGTCAATGGGCAGAAAAATACCAAGAAAAGTGATCATAAGGTCTTTATAGACCCATTACATGACTCCACGAAAGGAAAAGCCTCCAATTCAGGAACCAAGAATAATCCATTAGCCAATTATACCAATACCAAGTATGACTATGGTAAAGGAACAATCATAAATCACCTCTGAGCTACAAATTAAAATGTCAATACCATCATCATTAAGAAGCATCCAGAATGTACTATAAACACACGTAGAACTAAGATTACTATTCTTCGTCCTTCTTCTAAGCAACCTACACAAACTTCCAAGTTTAAGTACAATATCCTTGATCAATTGAGTAAAACCCCCACACAAATCTCTATTTTGGAACTATTGACTTTATCACCTGAGCATCGAGCCATTCTTGACAAATCTTTATAGAAAATGGCTGTTCCTATAGACTTAGATATCAATCATTTTGAAGAAATGGTGGGATATTTAACCAACTCACATCATGCCACATTTTCCCAATAAGATTACTCAACCAAAAATTCTGATCATAATGACCCCTTACATCTTGAAATCCTAGTCCATCAAACCAAAGTCAAATGATTCTTGGTAGACGGAGGAGTAGGTTTGAACCTGTGTACCCTAAAATTGGTTAAGGCATTAGGATTCTCAGAAGAATGCGTAGACACCTCTAAAAGTATAGTCATCAAGGCTTACGATGGTGAGGAAAGATCATCCAAAGGAGTTGTCACACTCTCTATTAGAATTGGCCTAGCAATTATGAACACCAGCTTCCAAGTCTTGGATCTCACCCTTCCGTACAACCTATTATTAGGTAGACCTTGGATACATGCAATGAAATTTGTACCTTCGACATATCACCAATGTCTTAAATTCCCGTATAATGGCACCGAGATCATGATTGATGGTGATCCAGATCCGTTTCAATATTATACAAGCCTAAGGGAAATTCGACAATGACAGGTACTAGTTAACCAGGAAGCTTCATCATCCACTTTATCCCTATATGTTGACCCATCACGTCTTACTAAGTCCATTTCATTCAAACCACCATCATCCACTCCTAAGGTTGAGATGCAAAACAAGGGCTATGGAGAGTATTACATAAAGGCATCATACAGTGTCAGTCAACTGGTTCCACCTAAGGCATATGGCTTACCCATGGCAGATAGAAGACAGTTAGTAGTCACATTTCGTGTTCCCCCTAGAATGACATTGACCAAATGGGGAGAGTTAAGTGAAGAAATTATGGATCAAGGTGATATTACCTCTTGGTTGTATCAAGAAGACAATGTATACCCCTCACCGTCTATTCAAATAGCTAAGGACCAATATGGAAAAGGCTTTAAGATAATGCAAAATGAAGGTTATGATGGGCACAGTGGGTTAGGTTTACATCAAAATGGAAGGATGGAACTGATCACTGTCTCACCATGACCGAAATACCTAGGGCTAGGGTTTCAACCACTTAGAATTGGGTTTCCTAGTACTTCGTCACCATTTCAAGAGGAAGTGAGTGCTTGTGTAGACATCGAGATATCTCATGAACCATTTCCCCCAATTTACAATGAATCTCATGAACCACTTCCCCTAGTTTATGATGAATCTCCCGACTCAAGCGATTGTGAGTGGGATTCCCTTTCCTCTACTAGTACCATGAACATAGATGCTCTATTTGGAGAATTGGACCTAAAGATAAAACCTGTACCAAAACAATCTAGTCCTCGTCATAGGAAACACTTGTCCAAAGAAGAAAGGCATAAACACTATTATTGGGAAACCCTTGATCATGCATCTTGGGCACCTGAAAAACCATCTTCTAATGACTCAACCCTTGCAATAGTCCCATAGCAGATTTTACCTACCCATAGGAAAAGAACAAGAAGGAGTTAGTCCAAAAATTTTGTGATCATGTCAACCACTCTATATTCTCCTTGTCAGCTTCTACCTTTAATAACTCTGATGATGACATGCCTCTCATATATCCTGAACTTATCAACTGGGATCAACAAGGTACACCGATCATAGATACATTTGAGAATGACAAAGCAATCACTGAGTTCATGGGACTTCGAGAAGGCATACCAAGAGGGGATCATAAAGATGGTTTTACCATAGACTTGGATGACAAAGAATATTTTGGGGAGTCTATTTACACCTCTAGTCACAAAAATGAAGATAAGAAGAAAAGTGATAAAAATGAGAAAAATGACAAGTCCCTAGGTGAAAACCGAAAGGCGCCTTTGGATGAAGAAACCATCAAAATAAAGGATGTATCTGAGGGTGAAAACCTCTCTGAGGCACCCAAGGATAGAGGTTTAAATATTCTCCCCGTTGAACAAGAAAAGTCACCAATGCTAGTAGAAGAGTCTATTGAGGTCAACATAAATACAGAAGAAAACCCTCAGCACATATACTTTGCAGCATCATTGATAGAGGAAGAACAACCCGAGTTTAAGGACTTCTTCTCAAAGAGATAGATAAAATTTGCATGGTCATATGCTGACATGCTTGGGCTGGATCCAGATCTTATACTACACCATTTACCATTACAGCCAGGTATTAAGCCAATCAAATAGAAGTTAAGGAAAATGCATCCACAAATAGCTCTATTGTTCAAGAAAAAACTTAAGAAACTCTTGAATGTTGGATTTATAGGAACTATAGACTATGCAGACTAGATTTCAAATCTTCTACCAGTGACTAAACCAACTGGGGGCATCCGTATTTGCATAGACTGTAGACACATTAACAAGGCATGTCCTAAGGATGGCTTCCCTTTGTCGAATATAGACATGATAGTAGATCTTACAACAGTATACGAGATGCTATCCCTGATGGATGGTTTCTCTGGATATAACCAAATCAAAATCACAGCTAAAGACCAACACAAGACAACTTTCACGTGTCCATGGGGCACATACTATAGGAATGTTATGCCTTCTGGGCTTAAGAACACAAGAGCTACCTATCAATGGGAAATGACTATGATTTTCCATGACTTTATACATACTCTCATGGAAGATTATGTAGATGACATTATAGCTAAATCAAAAATAATGATAGATCATTTGAAGGTTCTAGAAAATATATTCCAGAGGCTAGAGAATTACAATGTCAGGTTGAATCCAAAGAAATGTGTCTTTGGAGTAAAATCAGAGAAAATTCTAGGGTATATCATCTCCAGAAGAGGTATTGAAGTAGATCCAGAGAAGGTAAGAGCTATCATAGAAATGCCTCCTTTAGTCAGCATAGGTCAACTCAGAACACTACAGGGATGATTACAGTCCATCAAGCATTTCATTGTATAATTGGCAGATAAAATACACCCATTTCAACATTTACTCAAGAAAGGAGTACCATTTGTGTGGACACCTAAATTTTAGGAAACTTTCCAACAAATCAAGGATTACTTGCTCACTCAACCAATCTTAATGCCACCTACAGATTGAAAACTGTTGATACTATACATTTCAGCAACCCAATTAGCATTAGAAGGTCTTCTCGCACAAAATGATGATCAAGGTCATGAGATATCATTATATTACATCAGTCGTACCTTGGTAGGATATGGATTGAATTACAACAACATAGAATGTGCCTGTCTTGCAGTAGTATTTTATACCCAAAAAATTCAGCACTATATGCTCAATCGCCAAACAATGTTGGTTGCAAAGATTGATCCCCTCAAATATCTCCTAAGTAAGGCAGCACTAACAGGTCGATTGGCTAAATGGGTTATGATACTTAGCGAGTATGAAATCCAATATGTAGAGAGAAAGGCTATAAAAGGACAGGTGATTGCAAATCAATTAGCAGATTCACCCATGAAGGTAGACCATCCTTTACTGGAAAATTTTCCTGATGAATTTATTTTCAACATTGACACTAGAACCGAATGAAATTATACTTTGACGGGTCACATACAAATCGGGGTTCAGGAGCAGGTATCCTATTTGTTACACCTCAAGGCGATACCATTCCTAAATCATTCAAGATTTCTCTCCCTTGCACCAATAACATAGTAGAGTATGAAGCCTTAGTGACAGGATTAAAAATGGCAGCATAGTGGAAGATTAAGAGTCTACATGCTTTTGGCGATTCTTAGCTTGTAGTCTGGGAAGTAAATGATGATTATGAGACTAAGGATGAGAAAATTTCCCCCTAAAAGCACATGGCCGATAGTTTCAAGTAGTACTTTAATGATATTTCCTTTCAACAAATACCACGTATTCATAATAGGGCTATAGATGCTATGGCAACGGTTTGTTCCTTATTGGATATTCCGAGTAACATGCCTAAGTTTGAGTTTTTGGTTGAACAGTTGTTGGTCCCCGCCTATGATGTCCCCGATTCTATGATGGTGTGTACAATTTTTGGTCCTAATTCCCCTTGGTATACAGACATATTCGACCATCTAACTAACCAAACCTTACCTCTAGACTTGTCAAATCACCAACACCGAACCTTCATTTGTAAGTCAGCTAAGTACACCATCATCAGAGATACCCTATATAGGTGTACCTTAGATAACTCCCTAATGAGATGTCTCGATGCTGAAGAAGCACAAACAACCTTGCGAGTGGTACACGAGGGTATATGCAGATCCCATTTGCGTGGTCCTACATTAGCCCATAATATTATGAGATTAGGTTATTATTGGCCTACAATGGAGAAAGAATCATATATCTTTGTAAAGAAATGTAGACACTATCATATACATGGAGATTTGATAAGAGCACCAACACAGGAGCTTCATCTGATTACATCACCATGGCCTTTTGCCCAATGGGGACTTGACCTCATAGGTAAGATACACCCTCCATCATCCAACGACCATAAATTCATCATAACCGCCACCGAATACTTCACCAAATGGATTGAAGCTATTCCCATGACCTACATCACCAGCACACAAATATCCAAGTTTATCTTAAACTATATCATTTGTCCGTATGGTGTACCCAAATCCATTATCATAGACAATGGCCACCCATTCAAAAATGAGGAAGTACACCATCTATGTGAAGAGTTCCATATCAAACATCATTATTCCACCCCATATTACCCACAAGGTAATGGCCAAGCCGAGGCATCTAATAAAACCATTGTTATAATCCTAAAGAAGACTATCAATGATGTTGGTCATGACTAGCACCTACAGTTAAATCCTGCCTTATGGGCTTACTGCACAAGCATTCATACTCCCATTGGCGCCACTCCATATTCCCTAGTATTTAGATCCGAAGCTATCCTACCTATTGAGGTTGAGATTCCTTCCCTGAGGGTATCCTTGAAAGGTCACATTGATGATGAAGAATACCGTGTATCCAGATTACAAGAGCTAGAATTACTGGATGAGCGAAGACAGAAAGCACTAGACCATTTGCAAGCATATTAGAATCGTCTTCGTCGAAGCTATAATAGGAAAGTTCTAAATAAACACTTTGACATTGGTAACTTGGTTTTAATGGAGAATCCAAAGAATCAAGCTGAACGAGAAAATCTAGGAAAGTTCAAACCTAACTGGTTAGGGCCTTATATTGTCACAAAAGCTTTTGGATCAGGAGCGTACCAACTCTCTACTCCCAAAGGAGAGCCACTTTTGTCACCAATCAACAGCCTACATCTAAAAAGGTTTTATGCATAGCTTCTGAGAATCTGTGTCTTAATCTAGAAAATACAAAAAAAATTGAAAAAACAAAAAAATGGTTACCTTGATGAAAACCTGGAAAACAGGCATCTTTGTAACACCAAAAAAATTGAAAAATCAATAAAAAAGTAAAGAGAAATAATCTGTCCAATAGTGAAAACCACTTCGGTGGTGCTATGGATAAGTACCATGGTGAAAACCTGGAAAATAGGTGCCATGTGTAGTTGAAATCGCTCTTTCATCTACCATAATTCCAATCAGACTTTTTCACCATCCCTCATAATAAATGGTTGTCCTATCCATTACTTGGAACGATTAACATCTAACGTCCATTCCCTCACATTACCCACTCCATCTCACATGTCTTATTCCTGACTAGGGGAAAATTCTTGTTCTATGCCATGGCACTTTGTACATAACATTGCACCATCGTAAAATGTCTTGAAAAAATCAAAAAAACATTAGAAAACTTCAAAAAGACAAAAAAAATCAAAACATGCCAGAAAATCCCAAAAATAGAGTCAAGTCAGTCATGTTAAGTTAGTTGTAGACATAGTTGAACTATGTTGCCTCTGTGACTGGACGTAGGCAAGGCCATCAGTCGATGTGCCCTCGAGGCATTAGGTCTGTTTGTATAGGTTTGTCATGTATCACACACATTAAAATCATGACTCTTTGTACATTCAAAGTCATTGGTCATGTCGAACTACAAGGTCTCTATGTGTACAACGTAGGCGAGGCTAATCTATTGATGAGCTCCCGAGATTGCACTAGGTCAGTCCATTAGGGTTTATCATATTCACATTCACATTCACTATCACACATGTTCCCTATCATCATCTTATGTGCATATATTTAGTTAGTTATGTCAGTTAAAATTGGTCAAACTACGAGGTCTTTGCGTGTACAACGTAGGCAAGGCTAATCAATTGATGAGCCTCTGAGGCCACATTAGGTCAGTCCTTTAGGGTATCATCTCATGTCATAAAATGTCCATACACACACACACTTTTAATCAATCAACGAATCAAAACAAGTCATGCACTAAGAAGGAAACATCTCAAACAATTGTCAAGTCAATATCAAACACATTGTCAAAACGATCAACTTATGTCTTCACAAGATATGTCTTTCTTGTCAACAGACGTCATCAAATTGTCATAGCCTCATGTAGCTTGTTGTATCAACGTCATCGGGATCCAACGTCTTATACAGCTTGTGTCTTTCTGAAACCAGACTTTGTCATGCCTTACATAGATAGTCACCAAGTCGAAACCAAACTCAACGTCTTATTGCAGTATGTGTCATCCCTCACATTACGCTATGTCAAACATCAACAATCAAACAATTCCACAAGATCAAGTTTTGGCGAATAATTTTATTTGGCTTTATGACTTTATATCTTATTTTGTCTTATCTTTTTATCGATTTGTGAATTTAGTCCGGTTACTAGCTTTCTCAAGGATGTCCCTTGAAGGATTTAGAGAAGCAAGGATGTCTCAGGATTCTTTTTCTTTGGCTGTTGTCTATCAACTGTATTTTTAACATTAGTTTTTGTGTCATGTTACTAGTTTCCTCAAGGATTTCCTATCAAGGATTTAGAGGAGCAATGACATCTCATGACCCATCTTTTATTTGTTTGCTATCTGTGGTTTGTCTTGACAAAATGACTGGGGCAATTTTATCCTTAGTATGAGTTAATACACTCCTTGTCTACGACTGCCTATTTTTTGCAGATGGATGACTTTGTACACTATGGTCTATCTCATATCATGGTGTGTACTATCCATTTGTGGCATGTCCCGGCCAATGATGATAAAAAGAAAGCATTACATATTTGGCACAATATCGAAGATCATATTTTTCTCAATCAATAACCATTCTTTTTCAATACTAACTTTTTGAATTATCCACGCTAACATTTCTTCTTTTTTGCATCTTCACCACAATTATTTATCCATTTCGAGAGCACACTCATGTTCTTCAAACCCACCTATCCTCTTCAGGGGGCATACCACTACCTCCTCGTCATTATCCCTTTCACTGGGGCATGTCTTTTTTTAAATTTTTCTTTGACACAACGCTGAAACAACATTGTATCAAAGAGGGGCAAACTGTAGACACCCAAATTTGGTCTAGGCCTACGAACATCACTTTCGACATAATTGTATAATATCCATTGTCATGATTAAATAATTTTTATTATTTAATTACCTTTCTAACACATATTTCCTCTATTAATTAAATACCCCTTTTTAATTAATTCACTAATTCATTAATTCATAAATGACCTTTATTCAACTTGATTAATTAAATAAATCATAATTATTTAATTATGTCCCTAACTAATTAATTCTTCCTTCTTAATTAAATAATTTATTATTTAATTACCCCCTTTGTCATACTTCAACTATAATTAAATATTTATTATTTAGTTATTCATTTAACCCCCTTTATCTATAATTAAATATTTATTATTTAATTTATTCAATCCCACCTTTACAACAGTCAAATTAAATAAATTATCTTTATTTATTTAATTAAGCCTTTCATTTTTGAATGTTGAATTAAATTAACATTTAATTCATTTATTGATTATTTATGTCACATTCTTCTATCATTTAGTTATCTAATCATTCACTCACCTTCTGACTCAAGATCTATTTTTAAATCCACTAGTTATCTCTGGGTTCGGTATCTAATCATTTCTGCGAGAGGAATCTTTGTCACAACTAGTTAGTTAACTAGTTTTAACTCATATGCATGTATGCATTCAAATGAATGCTTCATCTTTGAGTTCTAACTTTGTCTTTGACATACAAAGTCTATTTCTTCTATTTCAAAGACTCTTAACTGAAGATTAAGATCTTGAACTCGTGTTCTAACTCACTTTCTAACTTAATCTTTATCCTCTAGTCTTTTCTGAATAATGTTCTAACTCATGTTCTATCTGACACATAACCCACATCGCATGGAATTGATCAATCTTGTCCATCGATCTCTCTTTCAATCTGAGCTGATCATTCGAAAACCCAAAATCTATAAAATGGTCTGTCATTATCTTTATTCCTCCTCCTGAAATCATACACTTTTGAGAAGAAACCTATCTTTGATATTTTTCTTAGACATTCAACAAGCTTATGCTTGCATCAATACTGAAACAACAAAATGTAGAAGGGAAATTGAGATAATTCGAAGGAGTGGACGCATATTCGGTGAGAGCTTTCCAATTTATTTTTTTAGTTTAATTATGTTTACTTTCTTCGTTCTTTGTTGTTTGATTTAGATTAATATTGGTTAGATTAGGATTAACATCATTTATTCTAGTTGTAGATCATATCCAGAATTTTATTCTATGTTATAGAAACTATATCACTATTGTGAATGTTATCATTTTCTTGCACCATGATATCCTCCCTAGGAGGAGAGTTTTTAGGAGAACTACAAGCTAGATTTTCATTACATTCAAATGTTGGTTCTTCTAAAATGACTTCATCACAAGTAAGGGAGTTATCAATGGTTGTATTGTCTTATTTATCAATGATGGATTTTTCTTGTTCAATAATGTTTTCTCTAGGGAGAGAGGAAAATAAGATACTCATGACTTTCATTGGTTTGATCTTCTTACACTAAAATATCTTCTTCACAACTAGGAGAAGGACAAATGTGATTTTCATGACTATCTATGATTTCATTCTTCTTTTCTAGGGTCTCATTATCTTGTGCCATAAGTTCTACCCTAGTAGGAGAGGGGAAAACAAAAGGTTCATCAAATTCTATTGTTAGATTTTGAAAAGTAGCTTTATGACAAATAGGGGAGGCATCGAGAGAAGTACTAGTATGATTTCCATGCTTACGAATGATTGGATTCTTTTGTCTAAATAGGTCTTTCTAAATGTTAGGGACATTAGGAGGGAGAGAGATAACATGTTATCACTTTCAATCCACATTTCCTCCTAACAAATGTGATTTTCATAATCGCTCATGATTGTATCCTCTTTTACTAAAGAATTCTTACAATTAGGGGACGTGTTGAGAGATGAGTTTAGACTAAGTAAAGTAGTGAAAATGATGTCATCTTCTTGTGTCATAGTATCTTCCCAAGGGGCAGGATAAGAGAGACAATCAAGATTCAACAAGATACCTTTTTCACTAGTAGGAGAGGCATCAGGAGAAGAACAATTATGGTTTTCATGATTGTCTATGCATGTATCTTCTTGTATCATATCATCCTCACCAATGGGAGAGATAATAGGGTTTGGGATAGGAAATGTAATATTAAGGATTGTGTCAATGGTTTGATCCACTTGCTCTAAGATCTTCTCATGACTATGAAAGATAGTAGAAGGATGACTAACATGTTTCTTGATAACCTCATTATTGTATTCTAAATTGAACTCATACGAGGGGATGTTGTACTTATGTAATCCATTTTTAACCATATCAAAACCACATTTATTAAAGGGAAACATGCTATCATGAAAAAGTAATCTATCTAAAGTATACAATGCTACAAGTAAAGTGCAATGTAATGACCTAAAGTAAAATGTGCAAGTGTAATTTTTAGATTCAAAACAGGGTAGTTTTTTTATTACACTATGAAACAATCTAAAAAATGAAATGTTGTAAATGTAAAATTTGAAATTAAGAAATTCCATACCGGAACAAATTAAGCTAAATCTTATGAAATGCATGGAATAAAAACTCAATAAAATAAAACAGTTATTCAATGATAGTAAAAAGAAGTACAAAATTAATGTTTTTAATGTTGTAAATGATAGTTTTAGGTCTGATCTGGGACTAATTCACCTAGAGGGGCATATGATTCCTAGTTAGGGTTTTCAAAGGGTTCAAAGAGTGACTAATAATCACCACAAAATACCCAAAAACCAAGAAAAATAACGTGTACTTGGACTAAATCACCCAGAGGGGCATATGAGTCCTAGATTAGGGTTTATGCATCGATTTCAACAAATTTTGAGTAAATGTTATGTTTTCTATTTTGAATAATTTATAGACTAAGTTCAATTATAGATTTTAAGTTAAATTCAATGATGCAAGATGCCAAAAATGAAACCTATATGCACTTTCACTAATGCAAGATTTGGAAACCCTAGAAGAAAATTAACTAATGCAAACCTAATGAAAAGTCAATGAAAGCTAATTCTAGGACTATGATGCACTCTAAATCAAAATATAAAGTTTTTGAAAGGTCAGGTTCACCAAAATGAAATGTAGAAAATTGCCGCTTTATGTTTTAGGACACAAAAACAATAATTTTCCTATAATTTATTCAAGGAAACCCTAGAAATCTCAATCTAAGGATGTAAATGGGGAAAGAGATCTGAAATAGGGTGTCTTAGGGTGTGATTAAAGACTAAAGAGGGGTTCACAACCAAGCTAGGGCTTGGAAAGACAAGAAATTTAATAGATATGCAAAACCTAACTATATGACCTAGATTATGAAATTGAAATGCAAAATAAAAGATTGAGAAATTACAGAGGTACACCTGGAAACTAAAGAGGCTTGAATGAAGACCTAAAATCCTAAAACTTTTGACTTTAATGCTCACTGCCTGACTCACATGCCAGTCTGGATGATTTAGTCCAAGATTAGGGTTTCTGTATAGAAACTAGAATCTCTCAAGGGCTATTATGGATCTCCTAAAATCTAGAAAAAGGCAACACTAGGACTCATACACCACAAGTGGTGATTTAGTCCCAGTATTAGGGTTTTGCTGAAATTCTAGTATTCTTTGGTGATCTCCTATAGCTTCTATTTTGTCAGATCTTTGAGTCTAAAGCATTGAACTGGAACTTGTAGGTGACTTTACCTAATCTCGCAATGTAAATGACAACTTTGGCAATTTGAAAAATCTTCTCCAATCTTGCAATTTAGTCTTCAAAGGATCTTCAAGTCTCAAGATAGCTAGATTTGCAATCACACATCAAAGAGAAGAAAAACTTGTTGATTGTTAGGGAATGGGGGTTTGCCTTGGTCAAACCCCATTTGGGTAATTAAACCTTGTGATGAAACAATGAAACATGAACATTGATACATTGAATGATGCCTTGTAATGTTGGTTTGCAATCTAACATGAAGTGGCCATCAAGAATGTAGATCTTGATCTTGAATTGGATATGAAAAATGCTTAGCTTGGATCTTGAATGCTATATCACAACATTAGCTCAACAACATTCTTGATTCTTTATGCCTTTGAAATGATGATAGATCTTGAATTTATGCAACAAATGATGAAGAAATCTGCCCTTGAATGCCTTAGAAATGCTCTTGAATACTCTTGTGAAGTCTTAGGATGCTTGAATCTTGATTTATTAGGTTGATATAATGAATGCTTTGATGAAATAATTATTTTAAACCTTGTTTATATAGGTATTCCATCTAAGTTAGGCTATTTATTAGATCCCAAATGTCGACATTTAGGAAATTTGAATTCAAAATCATGATTCTCACTCAAAACCCTAAAAAGGGGCCAAATGGGACTTATATACTACTTGTGGCATATAGGTCTCATCTAGGTGGGACTCATACACCCATGGTGGCATATGGGTCTCACCAGGGCTTTTTAGGTTGATGAAATGTCAAGGAGTTAAGATATTAAGTGTATTTATTGATTATGTCATGATCTCAATTGAAATAAGCCTCAAGATGCATAATAAAGTGTCTTAGGGGCCTATTAATGATGATATGAAGGTGACAAATACAAGAGGGACCAAAAATCAATGTTTATTTGTAAATAAATACACTTTACAATAGTAAATTAAGGTAAAATTAGGTCTATTTAGCTTAAAAGGGCCCTAAACATAATGTGAACGTGTAAAACACATTACAACACCAGATCAAGGAAAAATTTAGGTTTATTTTAATGTTAATTATTCCCAAATTAAGTGTGAAAATGTAAAGGACAATATTTTTCTAAACTACACTTTTTAATTGAATCTATGCTTGTGTGGTTTGGATATGTTGGTCAAAGGTGTTCATAGGTCCTATATATAGAGTTTCAAGTTATAGATCATGTGTCGAAGAAGAAGTTGTGTTTACTAGTGTGTGAACTGTGAAGTAATATTGTCTAGGAGAAATGAGATTGCTCTGAATTTATCCATAGTAAATTTTTTGGTGTTGTGGATCTAGGAACATGCTTATATCATCTATATATACCTTCCCTTGAAGTTTTAGGTGTTGAGTCATTCCGCAAGGTTATTTTTTATGTTTTATGTTTGTGATAGCGTGTCTAGTTGCACATGATAAATATATTCTTAAGTTTAAGGTGGTTGCAATAGTAGTGGTGAATATTTTGATGATTTGGAATATTCTAATATGTTGTATGAATGTTGTAGAGTGTTTCTATGTGGTCTATGATTCATCTTTGGATTTGGTGAAGTGTGTACTTGAATTATTAAGGGTGTTAACATAAGTTCAATCGACTTGGATTTTTAGCATTAATTAAGTGGTGTGTTACATGTGGAGGATTTACAAAGCATATAAGTATGGATTTAGGTCCTAATTAATGTTGTGTGTGGTCCAATTTCATCTCTTCCTACCACGAAGATTTTTTGGTGCTGACCTATTTTGAAATTTTATGTTTAAGGTGTATATCCGACCTTGAAGAATGTTTTTAAGGTTGTAAGTGGTATAAAGGAAAGGTGAATTGTTGGAGAAGTGTGTGTGAGTTCAAAGATTTTCTAAGATTCAAATTTCATCAGATGCATATATTTGAGTGTGAGCTTAATGCCTATGACTACCTAAAATAGTGAGTAGAAGGTGTCTACATTTTAGTGTATGAAGGTTGAAAATGGTGTGGAGTTGTAATGGTGGATCTTCTTGTTGCTCTTAGATAGAAGAGTATTTGTAACATTCTTCTTTCTTATTCTTTCTAATCTTGAAGTGATCCCTTCTTTATTTTGGGCAATGAGCCTATTGTATTTTGTGTTGCAATTACTTTATATTGTGAGCTAATTCTCACCGTTGTTTTTCCCTTCTTAGGTTTTCCACGTAAATGTGGTGTTCTTGTGTGTTTGGATGTGTTTTATTTACTAATTCTCATGTTTAAATTATTCTAATGCATGATAACGGTTTAAAGGATAATGGAGATCTGAATGTTAATGAGGGTTTTGATGTTTTAATGTATAACTAATTCAACCCCCCTCTCAATTGTCTTGTGCATTTAACAACTATAGAGGAGATTTAGTATATCTACATGTCTTGTAAGTTTCAATGGTACAAGTAATTCCCTTCTCGCTCCCACTCCTATTTAGATCACATCTCCATATTATGTTACTCATATTGAGATTAGTATTAACCTTTATTGATTTAATGTAGAAATAAATTCATCATATTCTAGATATAACTACTTGGGATTCATCATGCATGTGAATAGGTAAAGTTTTGACGATAATTCATCACCAAGGAAAATTGTATTTGTGCCAAAATTTAAATCCTTATCCTTTCTGCAGTCCTTTGCTTGGAAAATGGGCCATCATTTTCCTTTATCAACAATTTTTTTCCTAAGGAAAATCAAAATTTGCATTTGTATGACCAAAACAACATTGATAAGCTTGTTTTTTTGTAGGGTTTTCAACATCTTTGCTTGTAGGATTGTCCCGATGAAATTTCAAGTGTGTAATTATAGTCCCAGTGGAGGTGAGACCGTGAGAAGAACCATTTTCTCAATGCATTGAGAAGGAGAAACTTTAGTCTATGTTTAAGGTCAATTGTTCTTTTTTCATGAAGAGTATCCAGATAATTATTGGTGAAGAAATACTACATACAGATTCACAAATAATCATCTTTCCAACAAACATTTTGTTTGTGTTTCTCTCCAATATTCTCGACTTGGTAAAAAATTATAATACTTTAAAATTCATAGCAGACAAGGTGGTGGTGGGATGTTATCTAGAAGATAATGCACTGCTCAGAGGGGTGCAAAAATATGATTTCAATAGTGGAGAAGGCTTCATGGGAGGTATATTTCACAAACACTTTCTTCATCATAAAAAGAGGTATATGGAGGCATTTCATTGTTTTATTCTGTCAAATATGCATGATTCTTCTTCTTTTTTGAATCAAGCTCTCAACAAATTTCACTATGAGTTTAATTTGAAAGAAGAGGATCAACTTAGAAGGAAGTACCAAGCAATTTCTTTTCTTAAATCTTCTCAATGTCTTCAAGGACTACAAGTTACCATTGGGCCACTCATTCATAGGAGCAACAAATTAGTTCATTGAATTCCTTATATAAATGTTACACTCCACTCTCAAGAAATAGTAGCAGGGCAAATGCAAGTGTTTTCAAAAGAAATCCAAGATGAAAATTCAATTTATTGCCTTCACAGGGTTGGTGTTAAAGCTGGTTCATTTTAATGTATGGGAAGTAGGATGGTTTAGATAATAGATTTTTCTTATAGTTATAGCTAAAAATATTAGGTGTTGTTAGGGAATTTCATAAATGATCATTATGATAAGGGTTTATATGGGAAAATCAGTATTGGTATTGTATATGGGGTTTGTTAAATGAACAAAGGGTTTGTATCTAGGAGTTCTATAGGTAGTGTTAGTCATACTTAGATAGTCTTGTAACTTTTTGAGCTACAACTAGAGGGTGATCCCACAATAGTGGTTTACAATTTTTGGCCAAACTGGACACTGAAATTATTATTATTAACTAAATCCTCACATTCGGGAACCTAGAGCGGTTAAACCATGATGAATTTGAAGATGATGCAAACTAGAGTCTCATCAAATTTTGTCTGTAGATTCTAAAAAAAAAAATTCAAAATTTTTGGAATCAGATTGCAATTCTTTTTCCATCTCCCACGAAAACTAGTTTTTTTCATAAAACAACATTTTTAAAAAGTGACACTCACCGTATAAAACATAATTTTTTTTGTATGAAGGATAAAATTCTAATTTTTTTGAATTTAGATTTGTAACTACGATATCTAGCACTTTAATTCGGTCTCATAGTTTTTTATTGAATATGTTTTCCTTAATCAAGTTTTGAAGTCAAACCAATTGCAATTCAGACATAGGTGGACTATATACAACATAATATTTTCTGTATGTATCGAAATTCAATTTTTTTTGTTTAAATGGATCAAGGAAATCAATACCCAACATGAACATATTTTTAAATTTTTTACTTTGATAATCTGTTATTTTTCCACATATGCAAAACAAAGAGCTTGATTTTTCAGTGAAAAACCTATGTTTAATAAAACTAAAAAAACACATACATAATAAAACCAAAAAATATTAAAATTATATTTGTTGGATAATTCGTTCTGAGGACTACCATCTTCCAGTTGGGTCTGTGAATTCTCCTCCATTTTCATCCTCAACCTGAGCTTCAAAGGGAAGAAATCTGCTAAAATTTGGTGGAAGAGGGGGAGAAGGGCAAAAAAGGGGGGTTTGAGTGAACCCCCCTTCACTCGAAAGGGTGAAGTGGGGTTCATTAAAATGGGGGTTCACACAAACCCCCCCTTTTCTTGAGTTTTCCATTCGTTTCTATGAAGAAACATGACATCATAGGGTTTGAGTGAACCCACCATGCAAAAGGGGGTTCGCTCGAACTAGGGTTTCAACCGAACCCCTCTTTTGAGTTTGTGTGAATCCCCTAGTTCAAACGAACCCTTTAAAACATGAAATTTTGAATGTGTGAGCATTTTTACAAATTTCCTTCCTCATCAAAATTATAAACCACTATTATGGGTTTACCTTGGAAGTTTTCTTTCTGGTTCTTTCCTATTGGTATGCTCTCTAGAACTAGATTTTGTATTATCTTATTAATATATATATATATATATAGTATAGTGGCTTTCCACTTTTGCCTAAAAAAAAAACTACTTGGGATTCATATCTATCAAACATATCATTTTTCAGAGTCTCATATTGTTGATTTGGAGGACACATTTGAGGAAATTCATCTCCTCTTTGATGGTAGACACACCATCATTTTATTTTTATCTTGTTATTCATTAGTCTTCATAGGTTTTTAGATTATCATCACTTGATTCTTACATAGGGGACCTTGAGAAATTATTATAGAAACAAATTTGAATTTGGACTCTCTATTCATCTAGATTATGGGAATGAATTCTACAATCACCAGTGAATCTATTTCTTCCCAAGGGGGTAAATGTTGATTACATGCAATCAATTATATTCTATCTTCGATCTTTCATAATTAACACAAAAGCTACTTCTTTATGGGTGGTATTTACATTCTCATATTTTCTCTCCTATTTGAGGATCTATATTATAGTTATGTGATAGAAGTAATTATTGGGGTATCATATTGATCCCTCCTTGTTTCATTCTTTAAATAGTTACATTTCTATTATTTTTCTCTCTTTTCGAGATGATTTTTTCCATGAGGTTTTGTTCTTTTCTCCAATTTTTAGATATTTATTTATTTTACATGGGTAACTCATTAAGCCTTCCAGCTAGGACCCATTCATGGATGCATGGGTATGTGCAGGATCATGATGGGCCAAAAAGTGGCGATATGATGGGTATGTGTAGGGTATGTGGCTGATGACTTTTTTTTACCCAAAATTAATGAAATAAAAAGGGTTTTTAAAGGATATTCTCAGCTTTCCACCAATATAAATTATGCTTTACTTTGAATTTAATAATAATTATTATTCATTTTTTATTTGAATTACGACTAAAGTCCTGATTGATAGGCTAATTGAAAAACATCTATAGCTTTCCAATGGTATCACATTTTTTTAATCCAAAACATGCGTCACATTCTATGCTTCACAAACTATAGGATTAAAAGAAAAAAAAATTAATTTCATGAAGTTTTGACTAAGTTAAGGTGGTCAGACATACCATTTTTTATATTTTTTAAAATTTGTAATAAAAAATTCATAATTAAATATTTACTTGGAACAAAATTACAAAAAAATATGCATCACATCAAGACATTAGTCCTCTATTTATATATAAAATATTATAAAAAAATATTATCATTTTATTGTCATTAGGGTGGTTAGACGGACACGTATTTCTTATTTTTCTCTGAAATTTAAGTACCACTGCATTGAAATTTCAAATTTTCACCAAATAGATTTTAAAAATAAATAAATAAACCTAGTAGTTTAGAAACTACATTCAATTTTCTATAGATTCTATTGTTGCATATTTTTTAAATAATATAGATAACTTATTCAAATTTTTAAGTCAAGTTACCTAACTTTGATTTTTCTAAATTTTTCGCCACTCAAGGGCCTATTTTTTCCATGATGATCCTGCGCATACCCGCATCCATTCTTTCATCATCAATGAATTTTTATCTACTCCCCAAGTTTCACTTAAAAGGGGGGTCTTAGATTAAAAGGGTAAATCACCTAATTAAATTTTAATTAGAATCTATCTACACTAGCATGTTTAAGATTACATAGGCCATGTACCTTTTTGTGTCTCAAGTCATATGATTAAGACACTTGTCCAATGATCTAATTTAATCCTCACCTTGTGTTTCTACTAGGATTTCTTCATCTTTTATCAAAGATTTATTAATTGTATATTATATAAATTGATCATATTATTTGATCAATAGATTTATTAGGCTTCATATCACATTATTTTCTTTTCTATTTTTTGATGGGTTGTTTTGGTTGCAAGTAATCTTGGGTTTTAGGGTTCAATCATTAAATCTATCATTTATAACCATTAAGAGTTGTATTGTGATTGTTTTTTAATATTTAGGTAACATTATTATTCATTGGTATCATCTTCATCTCATGTGCTTATATTATACATTATTTGTAGTCATTACTATACAAGATTATAGAATTACATGATTCAATGTTAACATGATTTGATTCTTATATGGTTACATGATTACATGCTTAGATGATATTTAATTTATATGTATCATTTTTCTCCTCATTTGATAATTCCTTATCTCTTACTAGCACAACTAGTTGTAATTAGAGAATATCCTATCACTAATATGTCCATGCTAAAATATATGGATTAATACAAGTAAATTATATAAACCCATTTTATAAAGAATATATACACAAAAAGGAAAAAACACATGATCATATAATTGGAAGGGTCAATTATTTTATATGGATTACATGACAATTGTGTTTGAGTATTTACATTAGGCATGCTTATTTGTGAGTACTACATACTTTTAAGATATAATACCATTTTAATATTCACATGCACCTCAAAGTGGGGGTAACATGTAATGGTGAACTTTGCATGTACCCACTCAATTTTATATTTATTTTTATTCCCTTTTTAAAGATATATTGACAACTTTATATATTGATGCATAACATGATCTTGTGTAAAGTTGGAATCATTCTCCTAACCTTTTATCCATTAATATAAACATATATCAATATATATTTATCTCTACCCTATTTGGTTAATCACACTGCTATACATTATTATTATCTACCTATTTATCACACTTATCTATGCACAATCCTCTATTTATTTATTTTCCATCTAGATAAACATGAGGAAAATCTATAGTCACAAGGGTGATCCCATTATCATGAACATATCCCCTTCCATTTTAAATTTAAAATCAGAATTTGGTTGAATAGCCACATTCACCTTACTTTATTAAGCTAACTAGACACAAAATTAGTGCAATTTAATGTTATAATTTATAAGAAGTTAATGCATTCATTATAATTATCTAAAGGAATCAATAATCACTTGAATACTTTGGTATTTTCTTTGCTTAATATTTATTTTTATTTTTGAAGGCTAATCTAGGAGAAATTACCTTCATGTGACTATCCACTTAAGATATTTTAAAGTACCTCCAATCCACCAAACATTTAGAAAATAGAATAGAAAGTATTTAAAAGCTTACAAAGAAAAAAAATGATTTCCATGTGAGAAGAGGTGAGACTCAAAGTTATTTTTTATTAAAGAGATTTTATTTTATTTATAGTGTGGAAGTAATTTTAATAAAAAATTTAGTATCATTTTGCATCCTTCTAATGTCATACTATCTCTTTGTGTAGGATTTTTCTTTAATTTTATACATTAATAATGGGGGCTCTTATTTTGATATGATTGCAAGCATTTTCTTACCTTTATAATGGTGTCAAAAAGTTTTAACCCAATAGTTGTTGCTAAAATTGAAGGATTGAAAGTGCATGAGGGTGGTTCCACTAACCAAATAATATAATAAATTTATTTCCAAGGTGCTCCATGATGTATGCATTTTGGATCACTTCTAGTTGTGGTTTTTCCTAACCGAAGTAATATAGTGTCTCTATATATCTTAAATTTTTACTTTAATGAGATATATTTTTTGGGAGAGTCCCCTCTACAAGCATGCACTAAGAGAATATGTTAACATAGCTAGAGCTCCACATGTGATCCACCTTGATGTTGACCAAAGCCTCACTAGGGGTTTTTCCCTTTTCACTTTATATAGGAAAACTAGCAAAAGCTAGTTTTAATCACAACTCTTGGTTTTTCCATGAATCCCCTGAAGTCTTCCAACCTTGAACTCCATATTTTTTGTTTTCGAAGAATGACTTATCTATGTCCCTATTTATGCATAGAGTTTACAAGACTAACATTTTCATGTTGGAACTTCCTAACTCAAATGACAAGCTCAATTGGAAAAGTTATTTGTGTTAAACTAGATAGTTTCTTCCTTACTTATCCAAATAAATTTAAATTAAACTTTGGAAATAATTGAAGGACATCATTAAAATTTAGTTGGGCCCAATGAATCATACAAAATGCATCATTTAATTCAATATTCCAAATACTTATTTAAGGTGTCAATATTTTGATCAAAAGATCAAAAAATTCCCTTAGATTACTCCTCAAAGTAAGCCCCACTCATGAGCCTAATACTAAGGATAATCTTCCTAAAATAGAAGAGGTTTGGACATGATAATTGGGAGTCATAAAAATAACTAGAAACCTAATGTAGGTGATCTTATCTAAGCCTATAATAGTTTTATTTTCCATACTTTTATTAGTATGAAGGAACCTATCTAATTTTTAGGTACTATAATGCCCAAAAGAATTTAGAAAAAATGGGAAGCCATTAAATCTTGGCTTATATGGGATGGCAATAAATTTTGTAAAGGGCTATCTATCAATTAAAATTATATTTGGTGGTCTTTGGTTATCTATTACTAAGATCAAGTGCCCTCTAACTAGGACATCTTGGGTCCATGTGTTGAAACTTTTCAAGAACGGAATACGAATCTTCTTAGATCTCTTTTCCAAGATGGTCAATAGTTCTCTTAATTTAGGGCTAATTGCTAAATATAAATATGGATAATTTAGATTTTGAAGATAATTATTCACTTTATGCCTCCTAATATGCTCAATAAGATTGCCCAGGTTAAAACCTTCAAACCTTCGTGGAAAGGTTAGAAATGGTACCTTGATATGTTGTTTTACAATTACAAGCCTCATAAAGGCTATGCTCAGATTTATCCATGTCACCTTCATATGGTGCTCAAATTGAACTACATATGGGTTCTTTAGTCTTTGCTAAGGTCATGGTAATGTAGGTTCTCGAATATTTGATTGTCTACTCTTGAGCCAAAGTTGGCCAATTTTCTCTTGTACATTCTCTACCAAGACTTCCTTTTTGTTGTCATATTATCTTGTTTGGATGTTGGGGACCCTCATTGCCCATTTTGTGACCTCAAAAAGTGACCATCAAGCACCTTTTCTAATTTTATCCTAAAGACAAAGCTTTGTAGGTTTAGATTCATATTTTTGTTAGTTCTTTTAACTTCAGACCTTTCTCATGGCACATGGTCATCTTGGGGTTTACCCATAATTCCCATTGAGTTTACCATAATTTAGCATAATTTTATGATGGAAATTATTTTTAGCATTTGAAAATACATGGATTTTAATGTCCTTTTTGGCTATTCTATTAATGCTCACTCTTCACTTTATTCGAAGGCTATAATATGTTCTAAGTGCTCATTTAGATTTAGGTGCAAGAAAAAAATGTTATACTTGAAGTAGCACATATGTAAGTGCTTCTACATCAATAGGGAAATGTTGCTTGGATATTTACTTGGATTCCATGGGCTCTAGCCTCTGGCAAGGGTCACTCTCCCCCTCATGGTCATCAATGTGAACACAATCAATTTGCTCATGATGATTTAAGATGTTCACTCAAAACGTCCCTACACAAAGATCCAAGGATAAAACTATTTGTGAGTGATCTTAACCCTCACAACTCTTGCCCCCATCCTCATTTTGTGTCTCCCTAGCTCTATGACTCTGGGTTTGCTAGATGTCTTGATTCAAATAAGTTTCTTTGTCTTGTTTTGATCATTTCCCTTGTTCATGACAACAATAGGATAATAAAGAAGAGGATGGTGTTTATAGATGGGAGCCTCCCCTAAATGACTAGAAAAAAAAAATAATAGAGATCCCCACCCTCTAATACTATAAATCTCACTGCTTAATGCCATTAACTTTGTTTTGTTATTCCAAACTCAACCTCATTCCCCACCTAACTTTATCTATTAATTTATAATATTATTATTTTTTAATAATAATAAACACTTATTCTACTATGAAAAAAAAACACTTTAATGAGTTTGATAATGTAACTCAATAAAGCATTCAGCTTCTTCACATCCATGTAGCTCAAAAGTTTGTTAATAAAAAACAAAAAAATCTCCTTAACATTGACGAATTGCCTAATTTAAATTTGTTAATTTGTCTCATCCTATTTGCACACGTCGCCTTCAGTCCACACCATCGGCTCCTCAACATTGCTGCCTTCCATGTTCACATGCCGCACTTAATTTGTTAGCTTCAATCTCCACAATCAAAATCTGAAAGATTCAAAATATCAAATAAGTCTTGAACATTCCGACATCAATTTTGAAAAACTCAATCAGTCTAATTGTAAAATCCATCTTGAGATTTAATTGCAAGCTGTACTGATTGCAAAATCATTTTTTCCTACGTTTAGCCACACCCATTTTAGTGAAACTTCGCATTTATAGACGGACAATTGTGGTGTGTGAAGTCAAAACCAAACCTTCAGTATGTTGTCCAGTGAGCTGAGTACGTTTGCTGATGCTGTGCATGACTCAACGTTTTCGTGTGGTAAATGAATGTTAAAATTGTATACCATATCTTGACCACATAAAAAGATGAATCTTCTTTTTATTTTCACAGCTATCACAGAAAGCGAAGGCTTCCCCAGTTATTTTGGTACAAGTAAGCGATTACAATTTAAAGTGAGCGCAAAGAAATGGAAGGAATATTTGGTTTGTGTGGGTGAGCACGGAACAGAATGACAGAAATGATTATGTTGTTGCCATAAAATGGACAGTCAATATTTGAAGGGCTACCATTCCTTTGGAGATTTTGCGGCCACGTGAAAAGCAATGGATCCCGTCCCCACACAGGTATCCCAAATCTTTCCTTTCATTTCAACTTATATTTTGTTCTATTACAATTTTTTAGCAAATGTACTTGAAAAGAGCAAAGACAAGAGATAAAAGAGGAAGATGAAGAGGAAGAGGAGTCATAGATAGCGGAGTTGGTTTGCTTTGGGCTGCGTGTTTGTTCTTCATAGATTTCAGATTTGATTTTGAAATTTGAGTTAATCCGATGTAATGACTGATGGATAACTGTATGTATCTTTAGAAGATTAGTTTCCCCTCAACTCATCCTAACTGAACATTAGACTGGATCATTTGAATACCCCTGAACTAAAAAAACAAAAGAAAAAATAGCACCATGATGCACGCTTTTTAATCGCATGGTTTCATAGGCCCCAATTAACAAGCAGAGGGTTTTGATTCATTGCCTACGGGGAAATGCAGGCCAGAATCTTTTTCATTAAATACTCCATCCTATCTGATCTGCTAACATCATCGTTTGCATAAAACGTTGGACTGATGTTAATACAAAACTTACTCCTACCGGTGGGTAGCAACTAACCACCACAGTAAAAACAAAACTGCATCCTCATAACATAACTACGTCTCTTAACACCCAAACATAAAACAATAAAACTCGCAGCTTATTTTGAAATTTCTCTAGAATTTAAGGTGTCATAGAGACGAATGTGAAAGTGGGAAAAAAGCAAAAACATTTTACGGTCAGGGTTTGACAACAGCATCTTCTTAGCTTCTAGGTGTTGACACCAGGGTTTAGAAACAAAGATCATTTATGAATGAGTGAGTTGTTTGAAATCTATCTTGCAGTTGATTTGTTTTCTCACGTTCAATAAAAAAATTGGGTTTTTTTTCAATCTCTATCGTTTATGTTTTTTTTCTTTATAAATTTGTATATTTAACTCTTTAATGTGATAAACCAAAGTGTTGTGATGATGATTAGAGCAAACAATTTTAGAAATTGTAGGGTTAAAGTCATTAAAGGGTTTGAAAACTCAAATTTCAGATTATATTTGGGATGAAATTATATCAAACTAAGTATTAGTGGAATGTGGGGTGTCAATTTTAAATCGATGTTCACTAATCGTTCTTATTTCAAGTTCATAAATGAAACTAACATTAGCCACCATACACTCAACTAAATCCCTTTGTATACAATTTTGTGATACAAAATAAATAATGAGATTCTAACCTTGTTATTTCATCCAACATTTTAATATAATAGTGATATATGCTAGAGTAAAAGACATAATTAATTATTTAATTACTAAGGTCCATTTTCAAAGTAGCCTCTTAATCTTATTGAATTCATGTACTTTTTTGTGTCCTCAAGTCATAGGATGAGGACACATGTCATGATTTATTTTTCTCTTCATCTAGGGTTTTTATTTTCTTTAATAAGACTTTTTTTATTGTGCATTCATTAATCCAAGCGTATTCATAATGGTTCATGATTTGTTGGATCAATAGCTTTTAGCTTGTTTTTCTCTCTTTCTATGATAGGGGTTTGGTTGTAGTTGATCATTGGGAGCTTTAGGGTTGAGGAATAAATCCCAACATGGTATCAAATTCAATTCAAGCTAAGAGCCCCAAGCATTCTATAAAGTGGCTTAAGGGGGGTTGGCATGTTAGAAATAAGCTACACCCATACCAAAGATAGATTGGTCTTAAAGGGGTCAGTAACTTAGTCCTGGATTGGAGCACTCCAACTAAAAAAAAAGGCCCTAGGTTTGAATCCTAGAAGGTCCTAGGTTGGAATCATAGACGGTCCATGATAAGCTAATATTGTATTCTATAGAGAATATTCTATTAGAAAGGGGTATATTTCAATGTTAATAGCATAGTTTATTTGTTGATGTTAACATTGTACCCCCTTTCCCTTAGGTCTAATTTGTCCTAAAGGAGATATTTTTTTCTTTTTGACATAACTTAGCCAAAACAATGTTAAATTTTGACAAACAAGATCATTAGAAACCAAGTTCTAAACACTATCCAATGAAGTAGTTATTTTTATCATTTTTTTTGGGTACATTTTATCACTTGTGAAAGTTAGATGAACATTTTTGGATCCTAAGCTCATAATATTTTTCCTATACTTTCATTTTTTGTGATTATTGTGGCATTAGAAAGGTATTTAAAGTCTATTTATAACTATTCATGCACTTTTTTGAAAATATTTGTCCAATTAATTTTTATTCAATTTGTCATTCTTTCACATTATAGTTGATTTGTTTGGGTATTTTTAACACTTTAAAAAAATTGTTTGCATGATATGACTTCTTTTGAGTAATTATATATGCATTTCTAGCATATCACTATTGTACATGTCTTTTGGGGGATTTCACACATTATGTTGTGTCATATTTATACTCACACTCCTTTATAAAGTATCATGGTTATTTTTGTGTGTATTTTATTATTTGCAATCACAACCTTGTCTACCTTCATGCATGTGTGTCTTGTTTTGCACAAGCTTTTTGTGTTGTAAGTACTATCTTATGCATTTTTTTTTTTATGTCTCTTCTCCTTGATGCACTACATTATGACACATAATTTTAGTGTACTTGAAATCACTCTTTTTGTCATCATTATGGAGGGTTCATATTTCTTGTGCTATTTATTATCTCCTATTTCAATCGAATTGATTTGTGATATTTTAGCCCAGTTCTTGTGTCCTGTAGGTTGATTTGGTAAGAGAAGGAGGGACTCCAAAGTTTTTAGAGAAATCAAGATCAATAATTTAGAGTTTCTATTTTTTCAATGAACCTAGCTAACAATATGGATTTGAATGACACTTTCATAAGTGTTTTTCAGACTCTTAGGTGTTGGAGTAATTAGGAAATCACCTAATGATTAATTATTCATTAATTAATTTTAATAGGTCCCTTATTACTTCAATTACTCAAACTAAACTTAGGGGTGCTTTTTTATTATTAGATTAGGCTATTAATAGGTCAAGTTATGTCCTTGCATAGGATTAGGACACTTGTCACAATCTAATCAAATCCTCATCTAGGGTTTGTACTTTTTCTTTTATAAGAATTCATTTGTACATTTTAATTGTTTCAATTATAATTCACATTATAATTTAGGTTAATCTCAATATTTGATACTTGTGTGGATGAATCATTCTCTCTTGGTCCTGGTGCATAGAAAATCAGTTTCTTTGATCTCTCATTTGTGATAGGCATTTTGGTTATAGGTGTCTTTTGGGAGCTATAAGGTTCACTGTCAATTCTAGCACTAGGGTGTTCTCCAAACTTCTTGGAGAGAACTTCTATTTTTAGTAAGTCATTGAATTTACTCCAATCATCTTTTGATTACTTTAGTTTCATCGTGGTATGATCAAAACTAGATTCCAATGTCATTGTAATGCTTTTTGCAACTTGGGAAAGTTATTAAATTATTAATTAATATTTCACTAATGTTGTATAATGTTGAGAAATAATAAAAGGACATATTAGTGTAATATCTCATTAGAAAGGTGCTTAATGTTTTTTAAAAATGGATACCTATTTAGAGGGCCTTTGCACATGAAAAATTATTATTACTATTTCAAAAAGGTCAATTTTGACAGAAAAATTATTATAATATTTAGTTGGTTATCATCCCTCTAAAAGCTATAAAAGGAGGATCAAGGACTTTTTTTGGATATGCTAATGAATGTTATTTTTATGTTTTCATAATGAGCTTGGGTTCTTCCACAATATTTTGAGGATGAAAAATATCTTAATATTTCTAGTTTTTGGTCATAAAGATTATCCCTAGCTAGACTAGAATGGTTTCATTCAAATGCCACCATTGAGCTACAAGTTGGAGACTCATTTTCGAAGTTGTGGAATTTAAGATATTTGGAGTTTTTTGATATCTTAGATACTAATTTATTTGAGTTCTAGATTTCAAGGCCATTCAATGTTGAGAAAGTTGCTACCCAATAAGTAGGTTGTACCAATTGAATTGTTGGTTTGTACATGGTGTAGTCACAGATAGAGGGTCCAAAAAAGGAATGTCCAACCATGTATCTTAGAGTCAACAGAACATAAATAACATAAGATATTGATCAGATAATAGGAAATTTTATTGGTTCAATAACTAGAAGTATCACATGCATCATATGTGAAAATAATTAGGGCTCACATGCCTTTTGCAAGGGCTTTACAACATTATGATTGGATCAAGGCCTTATTACAGTCTACAGTCTAGAAGGTTGGATTAAATTGTGAACTATCTCTAATGATCTACTTTATTAACTACCAAACTAAATACTTTCCAAAGGATTACAAATGATCTCTTAAATATGACTCTGCAGCTCCAATAATAATCAACATCAACCTCAAGGGTCTACAAACCCCAATGAATGATCAAGTGTGTAGGTCAGTCTTAAACACATGAAAGATAATCCTCCACAAAATGAAACGTATTGTGGCTCTTCAAGAAAGATCCCCTTAGGCCTAAAATTCTTATGTGATGTTCCATTAAGCTCTACATGCTCTGAAATAGGTTTGCACTATGAATTGTAGACCAAGTCAACCCCAAAAGCTCTAACTATGAATTACAATGAAATCCTGAGAGTGATATTTGGGGAATATGGTGACCAGAAATATTTTGGTGTCTGATAGATGCCATAGGTTGTGAGTTTTGATTTCCTTGTCGAAGTTGTTGGAACTGTACCAGAGGGATATTCATGTTTTGTCCTTGGGAGAGGTAGGTATTAAACTGTGTTGATGTGTTAACATTTGGTTGTGGTCCTTGAAGAAGGAAATGTCGTTTACCTCCATCCAAACGATTTAGTGAGGTACCAATGAGAGGATATGATGAGGATGCACTAATGGTGCTAGATGTAGTCATCAATGGAGGATTTGTATGGCTTGATGTTTCCCCCAAGGAATTTACCGAAGTGGTAAATAGAGGATTGGCATAACTTGCCCATATTGTAGAGGACCCAAAGGTGGCTCTAGCTGATTGTGACAATGTGGTGGATTGTGTTCCTCCAATGGATGTGGCATTGATTGAATTGGAATTGTTTGGAATGTTGGGGGTAGCACTCATGGTCGTTGTGACAGTTTGTGAGGTAGCATCAAAAAAGGTATTGCTTGTGTTGTTTGGAGGTTGACCACTATTAGACATCTTATTCATATTGGTGACATTAGGGTCAAGAGATGGCAGTCTCAAAGTATTAATTTCAAACCCACGAGGTAATTTAGCTCCTTCACTTAAAAGTATGGCTAAATATCTATCTTTGTCATATAAGACCATTTGTTCAACGAAGTAGGCTACATCTGGATCTTGTGTTGCTTCTTCTAGGTTTTCCTTAAGTAGTTTTCCATATTCATCCTTACATAAGAATGATTTGAAAGGGTTGTTTGATGAGGAAGGTATGGTCATAAGAGATTTAGTAGTTGTAATGCTAAATGGGTCTTCAAAAGTCCACTTTGGGTCATAAGTAGGATTGGTGACATTGGAATGAGAATCTTGTCCAAGGTTTTCCATTTGTCTTTTCTTTCTCTGGAGTCTAGTTTCCACCATAAAAGGGAATTGCTCGAATGAGAGTGCTGAAAATGATGACTAAATGCAAGGATGACACTAGCCTATGTTTTTGTATTTTTGGATAAAGGATGACAATGCAAGACTATGTTTTTGGATTTTCAATAAAAGGATGCTAATGCAAGACCTATGTTTTTGGATTTTCAATAAAGGACAGTTTAAAATGAGGACTAAGTTTGGATGATATTTGGAGAAAGGTTTGCCTAACCACGCTAAGCTTGAATTTTGTCTCAATTTTGGTTATCAAAACGGGACTTGTTAAAGGGACTAAATACGAGGTCAAAATGAAAAGTGATCCTGCCTAACTAGACTGTTGAGTTGGAGGTTCTCACATAAAGGAAAATGACCAAAAAGAGGAATAATGACTAAGTCCCAAGATTACCTAGTGTTGAAAACAATAGTTTTTGCAAAGTGTGGAGATTTGACCTAATCCAAAGCTATCCAAGATGAAACCTAAGGACAAATTTGTGCTAAAAATGATGATTACAATGCTTAGGAAATGCAACTAAAATCTGGATATTTTGAACCTATGGTTAAAATGCAAGCTACTGAATGTAAATGATGGATGTTTTGAGCAATTTCAATTCTGGTTTCTGATAGAGAATTTTTTGAAAAAGATGTTTGACAGTAGGCTAAGATGTCTAGACTTGAATTCTGGTCTGAGACAGTGTTTAGTTTTCTATCAGGCGGATGCGTCGCTATAGACATCAAATGCGTTGCAGTCCTAGAAATGTCAAATGGGATGTTTTGCAAATGCAGATTTTCAGATGTTAAATGCAGTTTTTTATGGCAGACGCAACTTAGGGTCTCAGATACACATGCGACTCAAGATAATAGTTGTGGCTCAAAAATTCAATCGGAAACTATTTACAGACACATGCAGCATTTTGTTTGACAGTTGTGACTCGTAGATACATATGCTACTCAAAATAATAGTTGCGGCCTAGAAACTAGACTGGACTAAAAATGTTGATAGACACATGCGGCATTTAGTCTAACAATTGAGACTATTTAAGACAGATGCGGTTTTTAAAACAACATTTGTGACTCTGTCTGACAATTGCGGTTTTCTGAAGATGGTGTTTTGACTGACTCCGTTTTGATGATCATGTTGTTTGACTAATATAGGAAAAACAATCACAAAATACAATGTTTTTTCAGTTTGATGTGATGGATTTTTTTAAATTAGAGAACAATTACTCCCTAGGCTATGTTGGACAATATTTACTGAGTTCATACTTGGATAAATCCAACTACGCATATTCAAGGTGGATGAGTAGTAGCTTGACCCCACTGGCTTCCCTCCATGACACTCACTTATATGGGGTAGCCAAGCTATTATAGCCATGAAACTCCCATGGCATAAATATCATCTCCACACATGAACCGTAAATATGTAAGATGGCTTCACAGGTCTAAACCTACTGCACTAGCAAACAGAAAGGATTTTGGCAAAAACTACAACATGGCTTTTAGTAAGGGCATTTTGTTCATGGGGCACCATCCAGTACGACGAGAGACCATTTCTTCCCTTCTCTTCGGAACAGTGAGTGTGATTTTTGGGTTTTCCCCCAAAAATCCACTTTTATATACCAGTTGGAAGTCGCTTGGCTTTAGCGTGTTACCAATCTGAGTCATCTTGGGGTGAGTACTTTTTCCCACCAAGATAGGCTCAAGTTCTAGAGTCAATAATTGTTTCTCTTACACCCAAGGTCACATGAATGCACAAGGGGAGCAGATACTTCAATATACCCAATCATGGGGTTCTAAACTAACATGAACATGTACGAAAAACACTAGTTAATTTTTTAAGCCCAAATGACAATTTTTTATCTACCAAATAGAAAGCTTTAAAACAAATCAATGTCTTTATAAGGTCACGCATGCAAAAGATTAGTAGTTTTGTTTGTTTCTTCGGCTTTTGTCCTGCAAAAAAGAAGTTTGTTTTTGGTTTTTTGTTTGGTCTTCTACGCTTCGTCCTGCAAAAAATAAGTTATCCCCCTAAACACAGCTGCAAACCAAACATTAGCAAAAAAAAAAATGCTAAATCAAAACGCGAAAGTATGGAAGTAATAAAAAAAATAGAAAATCGAATTACCAAGTAGATGCGGCTTTTGAACCCATAGATGCGTCATGGTTTTTGATAGGCGGATGCGGATTTTGAACCCATAGATGCGTCATGATTTTGGTAGGCAATTGTAGTTTGATGTTGACAGTTGGATGTGGTGCAAAACACAGCGGATGCGACTCGTATTTCCAGATGCATTGCGGTATGTAGCAGATGCGGTCCTCTAGAACAGATGTGTCGTTTCATCAAGAAATTGCGATTTTTTGTACCTGTACCTGCAAAAAAAAAAAAAGAACTTTTCGAAAACTACCAAAAAAATAAGTGTGTTAGATTTACCAATGTATCAATGGATTATTTTTCAGGTTTAGGATTTAGCATGGTTAGATTAAATGAAACCCAAAGAAGATTATGAAGTACAAAGAAAGCATAAAATAAGAACAGTTATACCAGATATCCATCGAAGCTTCCATGATTCACCTCCATAACACCTTCTAGCTTGCAGTGTATGATTGTTGCCCTTAGATTCATGTGTGAGCAAATTGACTATGCCATTGCCCTATGCAAGTTTTGAAGGATTTGAATGAACATGATGAATGAATAAATTAATTAAGCTAAATGCAAAAATTATTTCTAAACATAATGAAGTGGTGCAATAATAAAGAAGTGGGAAAGTGGTGTAATAATAATCATAAAAAGTGGTGCCCTAATTGTGAGAAAAATTGACATTTTATAAAAAATACAATTTTGCGCAGACGAACGAGATTGAAAGCCATCAAAGCCTAAAATTAGTGGACGAGATTTCATGTGAAAATCCCTAATTAAGGTTAGGGAAAGATTGTTAAAATGAGTGGCCAAGATGTCATTTGATAAAATCAAATCGACGTTCGAGAATAAATGTGATAATTAGTCAAAAAGATAAATATTTTAGAAAATCAAGAAGATAAGAGTTGAATTGAAAAGAAGATTTTTGGAAAATCAATAATTTTCTCAATTACTTGATATTTGGAAGAGGATTGCCATTTTGAATTAAGTTAATTCAAAATAAAGGTTTTATGTGACAATAAATAATCTTTTTCAGATTATTTACTAACATGAATTGACAGTTAATAAAACAAAATTTATTTAAAATGAGAGAAATGTTGAATTAGGTAATTAAATAATTAAAGATAATTATTTAATTTTAGGGGATTACAATCAATAATTAAATAAATTAACAAATTCATTTAATTATAAAAAGTGGTATATTAAATAAACAAATAAAATTCATTTATTTAATAATTAGGAAGAATAAATGAATAAAGGTAATTAAATAAATTAATAAATTTATTTAATTGTAAGAAGACAATAGACAATTAATGATGTATTGAATAAATAAATATAATTTATCTATTTAATAATCATGAAGAATACAATAGACATGAATTAATTAAATAATAATGAATTACTTAATTAATAGTCGAATGTGGACCAAGGACATAGTTAAATGTTATAATTATGCTAGGACGAAAGTGGTAGAATAGGGCTTGCGGGTCTAGGTCATTTTTATGTGTCTACAGGTAGAGGGTAGAGTGTTTAAGAGATTAGGATTTAAGGGTTAAGGGTTAAGGTTAAGGGTTAAGGGTAGAGGGGTGAGAGATAAAGGGAGTGAGAGAGAGAGAGAGAGAGAGAGAGAGAGAGAGGGATTGGGAGAGAGATAGAGGGTTAAGGGTTAAGGGTAGAGGGTAGAGGGGAGAGAGATAGAAGGAGTGAGTGAGTGAGTGAGTGAGAGAGACCTAAGAGAGGGAGAGGGGGTAGGAGGGAGAGACTTGAGAGAGAGGGGAGGTAGGGAGTTGGAGATATATAGAGGGTAAAGGGTAGAGGGTTTAAGTGTTTACGGTTTAAGGGGTTAGGGTTTAGGATTAAGAGTAGAGCGGAGATAGATAGAGGGAGTGAGAGAGAGAGACCTGAGAGAGGGAGAGAGGTTAGGAGGGACATACTTGAGGGAGAGGGGGGGAGTTGGAGAGAGATAGAGGGTAGAGGGTAGAGTGTTTAAGGGTTTAGGTTTTAAGGGTTAAGGGTTTAGGGTTTAGGGATAATGGTATAGGGGAGAGAGGGAGTGTGTGTGTGAGAGAGAGAGAGAGGGAGTTGGAGAGAGATAGAGGATAGAGGGTAGAGGGTGAAGGGTAGAGGGGAGAGAGATAAAAGGAGTGAGTGAGAGAGAGACCTTAGAGAGGGAGAGGTGGTAAGAGGGAGAGACTTGAGAGAGAGAGGGAGGGATGGAGTGGGAGACAAATAGAGGATAGAGGTTTAAGGGTAGATGGTAGAGGGTTTAAGGGTTAAGGGGAGAGAGGAGAGAGATATAGGGAGTGAGTAAGAGAGAGATAGACCTAAGAGAGAGAGACGGGCAGGAGGGAGAGTCTTGAGAGAGAGGGGTATGAGGGAGAGTCTCTATATATCCCCTCCCTCTCTCTCTCTCTCTCAAGTCTCTCCCTCCTACCCCCTCTCCCTCTCTCAAGTCTCTCTCTCACACACACTAAATCCTATCTCTCTCCCCTCTACCCTTGAACTTAACCCTCTACCCTATACCATTAACTCTCTACCCTCTATATATCTCTCACTCCCTCTCTCTATCTCAAATATCTCCCTCCTACCCCCTCTCCCTCTCTTAGGTCTCTCTCTCTCAGTTACTCCCTCTATCTCTCTCCTCTCTACCCTTAACCCTAAACCCCAAAATTTTAACCCTTAAACACTAAACCCTTAAACCCTCTACCCTCTACCCTTAACCCTCCCTCCCTCTATCTCTCTCACACTTCCTATCCCTCTCTCTATCAATTCTCTCCCTCATACAACATGTCCCTCTCTTAGGTCTCTGTCTCTCATTCACTCACTCCCTCTATCTCTCTCTCCCTTCTACCCTTAACCCTTAAACCATAAACCATTAAACCCTTAACCCTAAACACTAAACCCTTAACCATTAAACCCTAAACCCTCTTCCCTATACACTTAACCCTCCCTCCCTCTATCTCTTCCCATTCCCTCCCTTCCTCTCTCTCTCTCTCAACCCTCTCCCTCCTACCCTCTCTCCCTCTCTTAGGTCTCCCTCTCTTATTCACTCCCTCTATCTCTTTCCCCTCTACCCTTAAGCCTAAACCCTAAACCGTTAAACCCTCTACCCTCTACCCTTAACCATGCATCCCTCTATCTCTCTCCCAGTCCCTCACTCTCTCTCTATGTCAAGTCTCTCCCTCCTACCCCCTCTCCCTCTCTCACATTTCTCACTCCCTCTATCTCTCTCCCCTCTACCCTAAACCATCTACCCTCTACCCTTAACCCTTAAACCCTAAATCCTTAAGCCCTTAACTCTCTACCCTAAACCCTAAACCCTTGAACCTTAAACTCTCTACCCTCTACCCTTAACCCCCCTTCCCCCTATATCTCTCCCACTCCCTCCCTCTCTCTCTCAAAACCCTCTCCCTCTCTCAGGTCTCTCAGTCACTCCCTCTATCTCTCTCCCCTCTACCCTTAATCATAAACCCTAAACACTTAACCCTTAAACCCTAAACCCTTAAACCCTCTACCCTTAAGCCTCCCTCTCTCCCTCTATCTCTCCTCCTCTCTCTCTCTCAAGTATCTCCCTCCTACCCCCTCTCCCTCATTCAATTCTCTCTCACTCACTAACTCACTCCCTCCATCTGTCTCTCCTCTACCCTTAACCCTCTACTATATACATTGGATCCTCAAACCTCATATATCTCTATCCCTCCCTCCTGTTCTCTATTTCTCTTTATCTCATTTCTCCTGCCATCTCTCCCTCCCTCCATCCATCCCTATTTACCCTAATCCATCAACCCTATACCCTCAACCCTTAAACCCTTAAACACTCAACCCTAAACCATAAACCCTTAACCCTTAAACCCTCTATGCTCTACCCTCAACCCGATACCCTCTACCATCAACCCTAAACCCTAAACCCTTAAACCCAAGTAAAATTAATACCCTAATCCCTCAACCCTCAACCCTTAAACCCTAATCCCTCAACCCCTATACCCTCTACCTTATACATTGGACCCTCAACCCTAATCCCTCAACCATATACCTTCTAACCTCAACCTTAAACCCTCAACCCTCAACCCTTAAACCCTCTACCCATAAACCATCTACCCTTTATGCTCTACCCTATACATTAAACCCCCAACCCTTAATTCTCAACCCTTAACCATTAATCCCTCAACCCTAGGTAGGTAGGGAAACATAGGTGAGATACAGAGTGATAAAGGGAGAGGTAGGTAAATAAATGGAGAGGGGATATAAATATAGGTAAAGAGGGAAGGAGACATAGAGAGAGGAGAGATAGAGAGAAGTAGAGAGGGGAGGGAGGGACAGGTAGGGAGGAGCTAGAGGTGAGTGTCTTTTTATGTGCAAGAGAGAGTGAGTAGAGAGGGAAGGAGTAGAGAGAGAGGTAGAGGGAGGGAGATGAGAGATAGAGAGTAGAGAGGGAAATATGTTGGGAGGAGATACAATTGAGATATAGAGTGATGGAGGGATAGGTCAGTAAAGTGAGGGAGAGGGGAGATAAAGATAAATAGAGAGGGAAGAAGATGTAGAGAGTGGAGGGATGGAGGGAGAGGAAAGGATGAGATAGAGGTGAGTGTGTGTGAGAGGAGAGAAAATAAGGGGAGAGAGGAAGGGGGAGAGATACAAAGGAGAGAGGGAAGGAGAGAGTAAGAGAGAAATAGGTGGGATGGAGAGAGAGAGGTAGAGAGTGGTAGGTATTGGAGAGAGAGGTAGGTAGAGAGGGAAGGAGAGAGGGAGGGATAGGAGGGAGAGAGGAAAGGATGGAGAGTGATATGGAGAGAAAGTGGTGAGATAAATAGTAGAGACGTAAGGAGAGAATGAGAAAGAGAGATAAAGAGAGAGAGGGAGGTTGGAGCGAGGGAAGGAGGGAAAGTGGGATAGAGAGAAAATGGTGATTTAGAGAGGAGGGAGTGAGAGGGAATGAGGGAAATTGGTAGAGAGAGAGATAATTTTTATTTAGAGAAGAGGGAGTGAGAGGTAGGGATAGAGATAATGGTGAGATAGAGAGAAGGAGAGAGTGAGAGACAAAGAGAGGGATGGAGAGACAAAGAGAGAGGTAGGTAGAGGAAGGGAGAGGAGAGATAGAGAGTAGAGAGGGAAAGAGGTAGGGAAGGAGACATAGGTGACATAGAGAGGAATAGAGAGAGAGTGATGGAGGGAGATTAGATATAGAGAGGGAAATAGATAGGAGAGATAGAGAGTAGAGAGTAGAGGGAGGGAGAGGTACGGAGGGAGATACAGGTGTGTGTGTGAGAGAGAGAGAGAATGGTGAGATAGAGAAAAGGAGAAATTGAGGGAGAAAGATGGGGGAGGGAGGGAGGGAGGGAAAATAGTGAGAGAGATTGGGAGGAGAGACAAAAATAAGGGGAGGGAGGGTGAGATCGAGAGAGGGAGGGAGAGGAAAGATAGAGAGAATTAGAGAGAGAACCAGGGAGTGTTAGGGAGGGAGATAGAGGTTTGTGAGAGAGAAAGAGAGATTGGTGAGATAGAGAGGAGAGAGTTAGAGGGAGGGAGAGAGAATTATGATATAAAGAGGAGAGAGTTAGAGAGAAAGAGGGGGAAGATAGGGATAGAGAGGGATAGAGAGTGAGAGAGATATGTATTAGAGGGAGAGACAGGAGAGATAGATAGTAACTAGGGAAAGAGATAGGGAGGGAGACAGGTGAGATACAAAGTGATGGAGGGAGAGGTAGGTGAAGAGAGAGATAAAGGGGAGATAAATATAAGTAGAGAGGGAAGGAGATGTAGAGAGAGAGAGAATAGATATAAAGAAGTAGAGAGGGGAGGGAGGGAGGAAGATGTATGGAGGAGATAGAGGGGTGTGTGTGAGAGAGAGAGGGGAGAGAGGGAGGAAGGGGGAGAGAGAGAGAGGGAGTGGAGAGATAGAGAGTAGAGAGAAGAGAGTGAGAGAGAAAGATGATACAACTTGCTAACTACTAAAATTTTACCTCCTGATTATTGAAATTTGACATGTTGATTACTGAAATTTGACATGTTAATTACTCAAATTTGACTAAGTCTAAAATTTTTAAGATCTTCAAAAAACTATAATTTGCATTATAACTCCTAGAGATCCAAAACCACTTGTAAACATCCTACCTATATACATGCAATATAACTTAAATTATAATAAAGTAAATGTCAATGTAAATGTATATAGTCTCCCTGACAAAGAAAGAGAAAATGAAAGAGTTTAGAAAAATGCATTCCAAAAGTCATGAATGACATTTGGCAAGCACCAAATTTGGTGCTATCCAAATGAAACAACCCATTTGGCAAGCGCCAAATTTGGTGAGTGCCAAATTTGGCACTTGCCAAATAGGTTGCATTAAGAAATACCAACCCAATGGGTTGGATTTTGCATTGGGCATCCGACCCAAAGGTTTGGACAACCATTTCATGCAAAAGACATGATTTTTTGAAAGGGTGCCAAATTTCCTCATATTTTGATCTATGCTCCTTGTCTCATTTCCACATCTTTCAATTCAAGTTTATAAAAATCATGTGATAGAATTAACCTCTCTCTTAGCTATCTAAATATATAATTCTTTTTTTATTTTGATTTAGTTAAGGCTTTGATTCATGGCTTCTATTGTAAATGCCTTCAATTTTGGTCAAAAACCAACATGTGCTAGTTTTAGGATAGATTTTTACTCGTTCATCAAAATGTGAAAAAAATTACATTTTTTCAAACTAGACTCCATTCTACACATGATGAAAAAAAAATCAATTTTTGATTAGTTTTCAAAAAAATTAGGAGGGAGCACACTCAAATTTCAGCTTTTCAGGATGTGTCCACTTTGAAAATTCATAGAAAATTATATATTCATCAAAAAAAGTATCCAAAAGAATGAGGATAAACTACATGATAATAACTAATTTCTCACCGTAGGAGCCCTCAGGCGCTATGCTATTTTTTTTTATATAAACAAGACCAATTTTGGGGACCCCTTTTTGAGACCCTTAATCTTCATTAATTTCAAAAAAAAATAGTAGCTTAGAAACTAGACTTAGAGCCTTCCAAACTTTGTTGATTTTAAAAAAAAAGTGCCATCTTAAGAGCCAAAATTGTGTCATAGATCCATGCACTTACCCATTCTTTGTCCTTCTTAAACAAGAATATTTTTTTCTATATTTTATTTATAGTGAGAGATCAATATGTTGAGCAGCAAGTGCAACAAGGGTGTTGGTTTTTTTAAGAACCAATCATATCTCACCATATACCTATGATTTTTCCACACTCAATTCTCGAACACTTGAGAGACAGTTGGCCAACGAACGAGATGAAGCCTTAATGCTTCTCATGTGCTTTGGGTTCTGCAAAGCCCAGGAGGGTGATTCCACAACATATACCTTAGGAATTATTTACCATACTATATCACATGTTGCATGTCAATGCAAATGTATTCCCATCAGAAGCTAAAAGATGAAATCCTTCAAGAAATGGGTAGTTCCTTAGAAGAACCAAATACCAAAAGCTGAGAATACGATAAAACATAACATAATATAGGTAAGCCAATTAGAATGTATTTATAAAATATGTTCTCAAATCAAAGACCAAAACTACAAGAAATGCGCTCAACACATTAAGATTAGTGTCTTATCTTAGGGTACGGAGTCAGCATACAACGAACTAAACTACAAGGTAAATTTAATCTCAAACATCCATGATCTTAGTGAAAATGCATTATAATTCACGTATTAACAATCAAGACCCATGACTACTTATAAAATCCACTTATGATTTACGTAAACCCATGTTCTAATTAAAGAATTCTAACTAGTTCATTAAACCAGACCCATAATCAAAACATATTTCACCATGAAACACAATGAAAATCAACGAAATGATTCTTGATCATATTTTCATTAATAATTCACATATAATACAACAATCGAGAGAAAAAGGAATCAAAAGATTAGAATAATTTCTTCTAACAAGCCTAAGAACCATACAATTGAAAAGATTAACTTCCTTAACTCAAAACCTAAGACCTTGACTCAAAACATGATATCTTTGTCTCTTCATTTGCATCACTTCGATCTAGAATTCAAAAATAGATCTCTACATATGGTCGTGAATTCACTTTTATAAGAACAAGGGAGAAAAGAAAGCTTCGGGCCAATATGTACACATGTCCCATTTCATCATAATTTCATTTCAAAACAAAATTTCATTTACATTTCAAAATCCTAGATGGTTAGATGCAATCATGTACTGCGCAAGGGAATAAAAAATCATAATAACTAGTCGGTGTTACCCCACCCATTGCAAAATGTTGTTAAGGCCTCACTATCCATATCCATGTTGAACCAAAAAGGGACCCAACACACATCATGACCAAAAACCAAAAAACCATCACCATCACCATCAGACCAAACCAACATGAGGGCCACGATACTTGCACCCATTTCACATCCTTGCCATAGTAGGAGGTGAAACCACTACTCCTTACTCATCCCCAACACATTTCTCAGCACCAAAACTAGTAACATCACATGGTGCCACCATGGAAATTGGAGAAACCGCAAGAACTTATTCATTCACACTAGCCATCTCGATCAAGGGCCACCAAGAATTTGCCATAGTCAAAGTCGGTCTCTATGTCGCTATCACCAGAGCTATCACAAACATTAATGGGTGAATTCTACCTACCTAGTGAACCAAAACCATACCTTAATTTTTCCTTTGATGTTTGCTCAAAATTCATAGACCTTTCCTCCTGGCCACACACTGCCTCTTTATAATTACAGCATGGCCTTTAAGTCAAGAACTACACCTAGTAAATCCTAGGACAGGCTTCATGCATACCATTTTCAGGCTGAGAGAGCCTTGAAGATTACTTTGTTCATGTGATGGCATGTCATCACCCGAAATTTGAACATTAACTCTGGCTAACCTATGCATAGATGATGGAGAAGTGATCGATCAACTCATCTTGCACTGATAAAAAAAAAACTTCACAAAATCAATCACTAACCACAAAAATTCAAAATCCCAATTTCTGTGACAGAAATGATGAGCCTTCATCCATATTTATGAGCTAATTGATGATTTTGATCATCAATACTCCAAAGGAGCGTGAGTGAGCGAGTGATTATTCGTTGACATCTGTTTCATCACCACTAATTCCTAGGTACATGGTTATTAGTGTACCATTCATCATAATTTCCAAGAAGTGGTTCTTCACATGCATGGAGATCAGGTTGATACCTTCTGAAGAGCATACACCATTATTTCTCTCTATTTGCAGCATCCAAACAGCCATCACATGGCCAATTATGTACTTTGAATATGAGCCATCGATCAATCACCGAGATGGCACTTCAGATGACTCAAATCAATTCAAAGATATTTGGAAATTCCATGTTGTCGCATGGCCAGTCCATTGACCAATGGTGTATTTCCTAGTCATAAAACACGTACATCAATCTCGGTACCCATCCAACATTCATACGCTGCTAGTAGAATCCATGTGTTGTCATCATGTAGACCACACACAGCGTTAGGTGACAATATTTAATATTTTGTGTGGCATGCGCGACACATGCTTTATGACTTAGATTTGATCAAATGGTACATTAGAGTCATTGATTTACCATTATCTAAGACCATGTCGATAGTGGGGATTGGGTCCCACTTGAACTAGGGGTTGTGTGGCGCAATCACACACACCATGCGGCCTAGCCAAAATACATTTTAAAAAATACTGTGCAGCATGCATGCAAGGGGTTGGATTAAAATCTGACAACTCAGACTTTATGCACGTGCACATATTTGTTTGTTTATAAGGAAGGGGCCATGATCTAGGCAATGGGAAATGGCTCCTCAATAAGAATTAAATACTTAAGACACAAGTCTTTAAAAGGTGAAATATTTTCAAGCTAACCATGAAATATTAAAATTTTGCAAACACCTGATGATTGATAGGCTTAGGCAAAGGGGTCGGTAATGGCAATGGTCTAAATGACATAGGTCATTACTAAAACAACTGAAAACCTAGTGAAGGGGTCAATGAAGAGACATAATGTGAGGGATTAAGGCCCAATAAATTTGGAAAGTGTGAAACAAGGGAATTGACCCTAAAACCCTAGGTCGAACTATCAAAATAAAGGTGAAAGATCATGAAAAATGTAAAAGAACCAACCTAAAAAATGTCAAAATTTTGAAGTTCTATCAGTGGATTCAACTTAGGGATGCATACCCCTATTGGATATGGCAAGAATTCAGATCTCGGGTAGAAGAAGACCAACACAAAATCAACCCAAATAGGAGCTTGTTTAGACAAGACAAGAAGAAACAACAGGAAAGAAACAAACACCACCTATATACAAATATTTACATAACTGTACAAGGTTTCCTATGTTAGGAAAATTCATCCAATTCCACTAGCTTCAATTTGTAAACCTCGTGCATCAAGGGTTTCCAAGCTTTGGAGCTAAACCTTTACTTTATCAAATGCCTTCATTACACACACTTGCACTGGATGAGCACTCATAGTAGACAACACCCAAAAATCTACATTATTATGATGGATACCAATGATCCCCCATGTCTCACCACTACCTTGTTTACTAATCTCAGGCTTGTCAAGTTGAAGTGAAAAGAGGAAACATCCATATTCCACTTGATCACACTCACCCTATATATTAAATTTAAAACCTTCAAGGACACTATGCATTAAAACAAGACCATAGTCTTCTAAAGCACTAGATAAGAGAGATACAGATTCAATAACTTCTTCACCCTATCCTACATAAATGCCATTCTTGTTGAAAGGAAAAAAATTCATAATGATGCCCAAAAGTTGAGGAACATCAACAAAAAAGTCAACCACAAATTCATGTCGGTTGACATCATACCTAACATTTTTTAGCTGCCCAATAGACGATCCAAATTCCCATTCATCATTGATGAGCCCCATGACTAATTCAAAATCTATGTGTGCATCAAAGTATACAGCTCAAGCACTAATTTCAAAGGCTCTTTCTTCATTAGTGCACACATCACTAATGAAGCATTTACCATTAGATTCAACATTTACACCCTGAAAAGTGACACCAATGTTCTCACATCCTTCATCACCTCTAAGTTCAAAGTGATTCTCCCCTTGTAACTGGAGTAATTGCAAGTTGTTTTCACAAAATGAATTGTACTTATGGGAGAAACACTCAAAGATCCTATTTTCCTCTTGGTCTTCAAATTCATTCTCCACAGTAGTGCCAAATTTGAAAGCTTCATAAGCATTCTCATTAATAAACATGCTAGTGAACTCCTCATATCCATTCCTTGACCATATATCCAAAGCATTATCAAAATCCTCAAAAAGAGGATTGTTCCTGCACCAACCAGGGAACTCATTTTCAACAACTGGCACAGATGAATGTTCATCAAAAAGAGATTTTTCTATTACATTTATTTATGTCTAGGAAAATTTTTACCCTTTTATATGAGAGTGTAGCCTTTGTAGCCTATCATCACCCATATAATTCTTGCAAAAAATTTAAATAGGCTCTCCCTTCATTTGGTAGGGATATTCATAGTCATTAAAAGAGAGACATGACTCTATATCATCATAACCACCACAACATGAGAATTCATCAATAGTGGTGTTGCATTCAAATCCCTCATACTGGATATCATAATATCTATAATCATTATCAACATTAAAATCATAGCTATTGATCAGATCACTTGATGGTGCAACCATTCAGACCTCATCCAACTCTTCATCATTTATTACCTCACAAGATCTTGATTTAGACACACCACACCCTTCATCACAATAGGGGTCATCCTTCCCATCACTGTAATGATAATCTATCCATATAACATTAATGAATTAGTTGCAATCATCATGTTCTATCTCATTTTATTCACTAGTTTGTACTACATCTTGCTTCTCCCTAGCAGGATTAGGCTCACTATTTCCTAGAAGTATATGATGTTGTGCATGGTTTCTCCCAATTCCTTTTTCCAATTGTATCCAGTCAACTATTTGGCCTAGAATTTTAGGCTTTAATTCCTTTGGCAACATACTTGTTCTTGACTGGTATATTTCACAAAGCAAGTCAATACACATTGACTCTTTAGGCCTAACACTCTTTGGTATTTCAAATAACACATCCATAAACCTATGGAATAGGTCATGGGGAAACTCACCTTGACCTCTCCTTATATCACATAATCTTCTAGAATGAGAAACATGATCAACTCTTCTTAAAACTATAGGGCCTCTCTCTTGGGGTTCACTATGATCAACACACTATGGTGATGGAGAAAGCAGGATAGTAGGAGCTATATCTTCTTGGCATGATTATTCAATGGTTGATTCATTAACCGTAGTTGCATAAGATGCACCAAAATGACCAGAATTAGTAGCTAGTCATCCCTTCACTATTGAATACTTCAGGTTGTTTTCAATGTCCATAGCACTTTGATATGTTTGGCACAGTGTTGTGGTCTCTTTATCTCTCAATAGATAACCCATATTTTTGTCAAAAGAACCTAGTTATACAACCAAACACTCTTCATCATTTGGTCTTATGATTTTTGGAATATCCCTTATTGCCTTTGTAAATCTAAGATTAAAATTAGGGACCAATTCATCTTCATTTCTATGGATTTCCATAAAGCTTTTCCTTACCATACCTAGATTTATCCTTTCATGAAATTGTTCTACAAAGGCTATCTTAAATTGATTCCATGAAGCTATAGAACATGCTAGTAAATATGAGAACCAATCTCTAGCATCATCCTTCAAATATTAAACAAAAAAATTTATGACAACATCCTCATGATTTACCTCATAATCTCCCATCAAATCCATAAATGTAAGCAAATGCTTAGAAGCTGATTCAGAACTCTGCTCTGTGAATTTGGGCAAATATTTCCTAAAATTTTTAGGAATTAGGTTCGGAAAACCTTTAATACCACTAAAAACCAATGGAATATACCTTTCAATAGAAAAATCCCTTTGAGCCCATGATAAAAATTGTTCTCCCTGCATAATTTTACCTGATATTTCATAGGGAAGAACACAAGGGTAAACTTCAAATGTACAACATACTTCTCATTATTGATATTACACATTACACTATCAGAAGTATGAAAATAACTAATACCATTCCCTTTCTTGATACAATTTCATCTAATATGGAATCATTTATCACCTCAAGTCTTGGAGATTTCACAAACTACTCTCAAACAAAATAATGCTTTCTTTCTAGATTTATGAGAATCCCTAAAAATTTTCACCAACTTCCAACCTTGCGTCCCAACAAAAAAGTTTGCAACTCTGCAAATTTTCTTCACTCCTTCAACAAGTTCTTTAGACAAAGTTTCCACCTCCTTTATAGCGGACTAAACTTCAAAGAAACATGAAGTCCTTTCATTAGTAAATTTCATTTTTCATTGTCTCCACCGGCAGATTCATTCATAAATTTTCATAGTCTTGTTGCAACCAAAACCTCTCCAGGTTCTCAAACCTTCAATATCTATACAAAATATTCAAACCCACCAAATTCTTAACTCTGTGGTACTACCATCTGTGCCTGGATTCTTTCTTTTATAAATTTCTCAGAGTTATCCCTAGTAGAGTCGTCATTTTTTTGGTGTTTTAAAGAACTAATCAAATCTCACCAAATACCTATGAGTTTTCCACACTCAATTCTTGAATACTTGAGAGACAATTGGCCAACGAATGATATGAAGCATTAATGCTTCTTCTCCTGCACTTTGGGCTCTGTGAAACAAAGAGGGTGATCCCACAATGTATAACTTATGACTTATTTATCAAACTATATCACACGTTGCATTTCAAAGAAGATGTATTCCCATCAAAGGCTAAAAGATGAAATCCTTCAAGAAATGGGTAGTTCCTTAGAAGAACCAAATACCAAAAGCCAAGAATATGATAAAACACAACAAGACATGTAAGCCAGTTAGAATTTATTTATAAAAGATATTCTCAAATCAAATACCAGACCTACAAGAAATACACTCAACACATTAAGATTAGTGTCTTATCTTAGGATACAGAGTCAACATAAAGTGAACTAAACTATAAGGTAAATTTAATCTCAAACATCCATGATATTAGTGAAAATGCATTACAATTCATGTATTAGCAATCAAGACCCACAACTACTTATAAAATACACTTAGCATTTAGTTAAACCCATGTTCTAATTAAATAATTCTAAATAGTTCATTAAACCAAAGCCATAAGGGAATGTGCAGTATCATGATGGGCAAAAATGTGGCAATATGAAAAAAGTAGCGTTTTGCAATCACCAAAAAATGTGAAAATCCCGAGTTGATTTTTTTTGGGTTGGGTGTCAGTACATTGCTCCATATCAATTCCCAAGCCTAAGTTTTACAAATTGGATATCTGTTTTGAATTGAATACCTGATTTTTTAAAGTAAAAAAAATGGATATCCAATTTGAGGTTGGGAAATATTTTGAAAACATTTAAAAATGTATTGTGGCAGTAAGATTTTGGTGCCACAAATTGGATATCCAATTTGTGGCATACATAGACCCAAGATTAATTAGGAGGTGGGGGGTGGACAAGAGATAGAGAGAGAGAGGGAAAGGGATAGAGAGAGAGAGAGAGAAGAAGGAAGGGGAAGGGAGAGGGGAAGACGGGAAGGAGAGAGAGAGATAATTAGGAGGGGGAAGGTAGAGGGGAAGAGGGGAAGAAAGAGAGAGAGGAGAGAGAGTGGAAGAGGGGAAGAAGGGGAGAGAATTAGGAGGGGGAAGGGAGAGGGGAAGAGGGTAGAGAGAGAGAGAGAGAGAGAGAAGGAGAGGGGAAGACGGGAAGAGGAGAGAGAGAATTATGAGGGCAAAGGGAGAGGGGAAGAGAGAGAGAGAGAATTAGGAGGGGGAAGTGTTGATGGTGTTTTCTGCACAACAACAACTCAGACAGAATATGATATCCTATCTCTCTTGAAAGGTAAATCTCTATGGGAAAAGAGATAACCCCAAGGTCTCTAATGCCAGGTCTTGACAATGTAGTGAAACAACTCAGAGATAATGTGAAAATGTTGGTAATCACAAGGGGCCTTACAAACAAATACTGGATCTTCAAACTTATCAGATTTTGCAATATATTGATACTCAGATTCTTAAATGTAACCCAGATAATAAAAGAAATAGCAAAAGATAAGAGTTTAAGAGAGATCCTAAGATTAAAATTACTCCTAAAATCAATCACAACAATAATGAATGCTACAAATGGATAAATCTCCAATAAAACCAATTTCTGCTTAATCAAGGACAAGCCCACAACTCTGTAGGAATGGTGCAATCTTCTAAGGAAATTGAAGATTTTCAAACTATGAACATTCATCCACATACCCAATAAATGGTGCAATGTAAACAAGCATCCACAATTGAACTTAGCACAAAATAAAGCCCATACTAACTTTACATAGCAACTTACAATCAGCAAATTGCCAAAAGTATGGACCGGAGATTGATCAACATCATTAACATTTCACCATTTTCATGAAAGAACTGAAAAGTAACATCTAACACTGAGAATCAAGAACAAGAAACCATAATTTTTTTGAAACATAACACAATGTTTTCCAAATCAACAATCCGTTTGCATTATCTTCTCCAACATTACATAACAATTTCTAGTCTTTCTCCTCTCCTACAACTACTGACTTGCAAAATCTAACCTCTAACTTAGCCAATTCTAACTTTGTAGCCTCTAACCATCTATTCTCTAACCTTTTCTACTCTACTCCCCTTTACAAATGAGAAAGCACTGGCCTTTTATAGATATTACATTTTTAAATCAAGGGCTAGGATTAAATTCAATCCAATGGCTGCAATTAATCCCCAAGAAACCCTAAGAATTCACATTAGGGTTCTTAAAAAATGTGGTACATCATCATCCAATAGCATAAAAGCAGTTACATCTAGGGAAAATAAGAATTTCAACAATTTTCCACCTCGATTTTAATAAAAAATATGGTTGGAGAGTGAAAACAACATCACACGTCACTCCACGTTTGAAACATATATTCCAGCTATAGACAGGTTGTGGCACATATTCTTATGCAATTGGGTTCATTTGAATAGCTAGGCACCGATTCATATGCAGGTGCATTTTAAATATTTTCCATATTTTCCTCCTGGCATGAATCCATATGCAAGTCCTCCCTTTAATCCTGAAAAATAGATATAATCATTAATAGCCCACATGTGAAAATCCAACCAAAAAATATTAAAATTAAGGATAAATAAACCCCTGGAAATTTCAACTCCTTCATCAAATTTCAAAAATTTAACCCTTTTGGAGTTTAGGAAAATCATGATAGGAAGTTCAGAAAAATCCGCTAGGAAGGGAAAATCCTGAAAAATGACTAGAAATCACCAAAATCCGGACAGGACGGAAAATCCCGAAAATATCAAAAAACTCGAAAAAATCCGGACCAGACGGAAAATCCTGAAAAAATCTAGAAAAATCTGGACCGGGTGGAAATCCCCAAAAATGGAAAATTTCACCAAAATCCGGACCAGGTGGAAATCCCCGAAAATGACAAATTTTGCCAAAATCCGGACCGGGTGGAAATCCCCGAAAATGGCAAAAAAAATTGGAGGAAAACTTCGAAATCCCATAAACTTTTTTTCCCGTATGAATTTTCAAAAAGTTCAAAAAACAACTTGGCCTAAGTTTTCGTCCTCTATCCATTGGTGCAAAAATATTTACACATCACATTGAATATTCACTTGAAAAATCTCCATTTTTAAAATCCAAGGCCTCAAAATGCTTCAAAATACCACCCCCATCAAACCAAATCTGGACTTA